>JANJEY010000234.1:59424990-59444470 GCA_024703695.1 Erythroxylum cataractarum | reverse complement strand
TTGAGCGTCGGAGGGGCTAATCGGGACACAACCCCCGACGTGCCTTCTTTATTTTGCAGGGATATTCACGTCGAAGTTACTACAACAAGCAACCGACTCCATGGCTCCAAACGACAACGTTCAGTTCCGCCAGAATCCGGTAGAACCAATTTTGTTTATGTAACTTGAAAATTAATTGCTCAATCTTTAGCGACTTTGACTGAATCATTAGTTAACTTTGTTGTGAAGCAACTACATGATACATTCCTGATACGGAAATAAGATTGACTTAGTTCTATTCAATTATAATCATTACCAAATATACTTTAAAATTTCTAATTGTATATTAACATAACTTGACTCTCTAATTATTCATAAATATAGGTTTGCAAGCTTTTATTCATATGAAAAATCAATTAAAAATGGCATTTGAATAGTGAGCTAAAAACTCTTCATAAAAAATGAAAAATAGTACAGACAACATATAAGATGAAACCCAACATCACTTGCTTATGCAGTTTGGCCTAACTAGTCATTCTAACGAGGAAAAAGAGAAGTGTGTACATATTAGGAACGGTATGTAGAAAAAATCTCTACCACTTTAATCGGCACTAGTGTTGGTATCATTTCTACTGCATCAATCAAATATACATTGTCCACTTCCCTTTGGTACCTTTTGAAAAGAAGGTGCATCTTCTGAGTAGTTAATGCTAGACCTCTTAGCTTACAATCATGGAGCTAAAAGGCCAACAAATACTGGCAGTTGGCGACATTATAGGATATAGGTAGCCTCTGTCCTCGATCGATCTAAAGATCTATATTCGACTCCGTTCTAACTTCCATGACATCAAAAACGTACATGCAATTAAATTGCTGAAACTCATGCAATGTTTACGATTCAAAAGCTATGTAATGTAGCCGGCCTCATTGGTATTCGTGTCAGTGCTGGGAGTTCCTGGCTAATATTTCAAACGCTTTAGCTCAGAGTCAGAGGTTTTATTATAAAGGTTAGGCTTTTGGACTGGAGTCACGTTTCTTTTGCAATACTTGTTGGTAATCGCAACTCACTATTCTGAGCCGATTTATCAAGACTTTTCATCGTGTGCTCCTTACTTCCTTTTGTACGCGAGCGCGCACTTGGTTGTTGTGGGTGTGTCAGAGCTGATCGGAAGTGTTTTTGACAGGTAAACTTCAATCCAAAACTGAAGCCATAAATGAAGTCGATTAGGCGTTCTCACTGGTAATGCTTAGGTTTCAGCTGGCGAGTTAGGTGGATAAAAGTACGTTAAGGCTTCAAGTGAGTAGAGAAGGAAGAGGAAAGGTTAAGTTTAGTCTTCGTTATCTGCTCAATATAAAATGTTAAAAAAGGCTGTAGTATTCATGATCATTACAACTCGCAATGACTTGACCAACAAGAACTAAGATACATATCCTGACAACATCAAGTAGACTTCTTCGCCACAAGAATCTGCATGTACATTGCCCTTAAAAAAAAAAAAACTTCCCACCTACAGAGAGAAGAAATAATAACTAATGTATCTTGCTATCCTGTCCCATCTTTCAATCAAATTTCTAAGAAAACTGGTCCGAGCAACCAAAGATTGTTGAAAGGGCAAATCTTATCATCCCATGGACTTTAGAAGGAAAGTTTCATGCCAGGAAATAACAGTTGAAATAGAGTGGCGTTGTGATGCAGTCTAGTCAAGTTTCACACGAAGAGCTAGGGCTAGGGTAGCTAGCTAGCAGCTAGGTAGAAAGATAAGCTTCCAGGCAGAGAGGAGTAAAGAACAATAATTCCATTATTATACTATCAAGACCAAGAAAGTCCACGATCAAGAGGCCACTTTAAAAGTGAAAGATGACGCAAGTTGGTGGTGTGGTGTGGTGTGGCCGTAGGAAGTGTTTTCGTGCGGGGTTATCAGAGATGTGCTTCGAGTTCAAGGTACTGTATCTGAAAATATGCTCTTACAGATAATGCCCCTTCATAGAAAGCCTAATTTGTACTGTTTAGCACAAACGGAACGACTTTATGCACGTTGAGTTGGTCCAACACGAACCAGGGACAGAGATTCTGTTTAGTACGGAATCCTGAAGTAGTCATTAACTTAATTCAATTAAACAATTAATCATTCACTAAAACCTATGTTTCCAGTTTGATGTGCCTCACGTGCGACACGGGGTGAATTTCACCTGACACCAGCAGTTAAATTTCTACTTTGACAGACCAATCATATACTCATATCCCTCTGCACCCACGACAGGTCGTAACCAAATTTTACAATTCCAAGAACCTTTGCCTCCACACGCTAAAGTAGCGCGTGAGCTTTGAAACAATTTGATATAAAGGGCCCTGTGAACCAGTACTTTCCTAGTTCTTGCTAATGACAGTGTAGGAAACACAAGAGAGAGAGAGAGCTTGTGGAGTGAAGCAAAGAGAAAAATGGCGGATATGTACAATTATGAAAACTTCAACACTTGTTCGTCTTCATCAATGGTTCGCGATCACCGTACATCAGATGAGATGTCGCTTTTTCTTCATCAAATGTTCCTTCGTTCATCGTCGTCGTCGTCGTTGCAAATGGCAGCCAACAACGGTCTACAGGAGGAGATGGTCACGTCGGAGTTTGAAGATCAGAACCGTCTTTGCCGATCAGGTCTTGGGCAAGATTCGATCTTGGGGATGGATTTGGGTGAGGGGGTGAAGAATGATGGTGGTTGTTTCTCGGGGAATGTGAATGTGAACGCGAACGTGTCGTCATCGTCGATTGGAGGAGCTAGTGGTAACGAGACTGATGACTTTGATGAAGAAAGCGAGGTGCTTTTAGTTTTCGCCCACCGTTTTCGGGTTTTTACTCTTGTTGGTTACTCGGAAAATGAAGGAAAGAGAGTTGGAAGCTTTTATGTATCGGATTTTTCTTGGTTAAGTGTTGCATTTTCCTTGTGATGATCCACACTTAACTTAAACGAGGAAATGATTAAGAAGTGACAATTATTTTCGTCGTATCTTAAGGTTTATTTTTGGTTGTCTATCGTTTAAAGAAGGATTTTACTCTTTTTACGCTATTTTATGATTTAGAGGTTAAATCCGAGAAACAATTTGAAAAGAAAATACACGCAGGAGGGTCTTGAAGCTGGGTTAGATGAGGTACCAACAAAGCAGGCTCCTCCACGCAAATCATCCAAAAGAAGCAGAGCAGCAGAAGTTCATAATTTGTCGGAAAAGGTTGGTTTTTCATGAACTAAGGCTCTCTAGTCGTATAGTATTCTTATATCATCATCATCATCTTTCTTTTATATCTGGTTGGGGTTGCTTGGCAGAGAAGGAGGAGTAGGATTAATGAGAAAATGAAAGCTCTTCAAAACCTCATACCCAACTCCAATAAAGTATGCTCTTCTTTTGTTTGAGAACCTGCTAGCTTGTTAATTTTGTGTCATTCCAGTGTTTCGCCTTTGAGTTTAATAGAGTGTTTATCTGTGGCAGACGGATAAGGCTTCTATGCTCGATGAAGCTATTGAATATCTCAAGCAGCTTCAGCTTCAAGTGCAGGTTCGAGAATATCTTGAATGCTTTAGCTATAAACAGTTTCATGCTATTATTATAAATGGAAGGTTTTGTATCTCTCTGCTATAATCTTGGACAATATTGGCAAGAGTAACCATCCTCTAAACGTCATCTTCTTCATCATATGAAGTTAAGATGTTGTCTATGTTAATTGACAGGTTTTATGTTGATTGATTAATATTAAAAGAACTTGCTTCTTCCTATGAATAACTAAAATTAATTATTTGCAGGATAATGTAATCAACTTGTCGTACTCTTTAATTACTAGTTTTTGTACGAGTTCTATATAATTTGTCCCTTTTCTCCTAGTATAATCTGTCGAAATGTTTTTATGTAATTTGGGGTCTCAAGCATGTTCTTACCCTTAGGAAATCACAATCTCAAGTGTTGAAGAATTGATGTCAGAATCCTTTTCTTTTTAACGAAAAGAAAAGGTAATGACATAATCTTGACACTGTTCTCTCCTGCTTTAATTGCAGATGTTGTCATTGAGAAATGGAATCAGTTTGTACCCGATTTCCGTACCCGGCCTCCTCCAGCCTATTCATCTCTCTCAACCAGGAAGTATAGTTGGCAATGGAAATGGGTCTCACCATATGAATGTCACTGGTGCTCCTGTAAATACCCATTCTCTAACACAAAATATGCTGAATCTTCAGAAAACCGACTGCCCTGCATCCAATCAACTATCAGCACCTAATGTGTTAAATATAATAAATTCGGATTCTTCATTTGGTATAGAACAATCGATCCTGGATCAACTTGCTCCCTTTGACCTCGAGGAAATTTGTGGGCAAGATGTTCATCATCAACAATTAAATGCATATCATTCTGAACGGAATGCATCAGGTAAGTAAAATCGTTTTTGGATCAAAGCCACATTATTTCCGTGCCTTCTGGATACAGTGTACAAGAGTATTGGGCCTGCTTTGACACGTCCTTTGATTGTCCCAAGAGTTTGAAATGGGAGGCAGAGTTCACATATCACTTCCCTTGGAAACACGACCATTTAACCTGGCGGACAGCAGTTTTAATGAAGTGTGCATGATGGGAAGACATCAGAACGCAGGTCTCCTATTGAAGAACCTGGAACAGAATCTTCTGCCTTCTCAAACCTCAAAAGGGTAGATACGCTATACTAGTAAAATTGCTTCCTTGATCATTGTTTACTGAATTCACTTTCCTTGGCATGCACATTTTCACAGCAAGCAAACAGGAACAAGAGATCCATGTCATGAAGTTAAAATGGAAGGAGAAGATTTTTGAAGTGGGCTGAAAAGATGCAACTCATCTAGCTAATCTCTAGAAAGCAAAATTTTCCTCCAGGCCTTTATTTTTGTTCAGATCGCCCACGAGATGGGACTTCTAATTGTAAACTTAGCCATAGTTGAAGCCTCTTTTGATTCAGTTATAAATTGCCAACAAGAAGGGGGGATGTTGTAGAGTGTTGCTCTCTTTTCTTGTTAACTTCCATTTGTGCAAATATTAACTGATGATCTTAACATAAAATCTTGCCTTTTCTGCTACACAAAATTGTGTTTTGTGGGAAATTTCTTTTCTATGATATTACCTTTCAATGTTGTCCTTTGGTTTTCGTATCTTCAAGGTCTTCACTCTGGATGTTAATCGTCTGAAAGAGGTGACGGGTCCGATGAACAAAGACTCTTTGTCAGGATTAAATGTAACGGCAGACTTTATTGTCTTCGTGCATATTTTCTCCATTCAACATTGTCCTCATATCCTTGTAATTCTACCCCATTTCGTAAGGGTCAATTCCTGAACCATTTGTCTTCAACTTTCTTGACAGTCTTCTACTCCACTAGACAGCATTCACATCTAACGAGGTTAGAATTCCATTGATGTTTGTGTAGCTTCAATTTTGCGTTCGCTGTTCAACGAATAGAACAGAGAAAAACCTGACATTTGTAGTCGTCCCTGACCATTTGAACGGAGAGGAAGAAGTGGAATGCCCAATCTTAACTGCTTCCAAATGGAAAAGTGGCAGGCGGCCAGAAATATGAACATAAGAATCAGAAGGCATTGGAATCATGGTAAAACGACTGCATCGTATCTGGGTTTATATTTGTTTGGTCAAAAGATCTAACAAGAATGAATGAATCTCTCTTCATATCAATGACTACATATGGCTTAAATTTCTGTTGTCAAGCAGGAAACCAAACGTTGTAAAATAACAAGAAGAAGAAACTTATTTGTGAGCTTACTTAAATAGATCATTAAATTATAAGAATAATTCTTAAAAGTTGAGGAAACTAAAGCAAGTAATCATTTAACCCATTCAAATTAAAAATCTAATGTTTGTGGATTTTAGATAATTACTAGAAAACGAACTTTGAAGTGCCTTTCCATGCAAGAAGATTGGTGAATCCCTAGATTTTGGAACTTTTCCGAGTCTCAAACACACCATTAGGGAGTTCTTTTCTTTAGAAGTCAAGTCATTTAATTATGTGCCACAACAAACTAAAGATGAGGAGGCAGGAATGAGTTAATAGACAAGTTCTCTTCTTTCTTGTGTTGTTGTTTTATGTTTAATGGACACTTTGTTAGGAACAAGCAAATAAAACAGGAAAGAAATGATAAAAAAGAAAATCTAATGTTTATTAAATGTTGATAAAAACCTACTTGGAGAAGGGCTAACTTTCCTAACAACAGCTGGAATTAAAAAAAAATGATCTACCCTAGGAAAATGCAGTACTGTATTTATAAATAGCTAAAGCCTATGAAGGAGTTATAACTGAATAGCTAAAATTAAGGATTATAAAGACCACTCACTGCTTGTTTGCAGGAGTTTATATTAGTAGAACTTTTGTCAATAAAATTTTTGTCAGTAGAACTTTTTTAATAAATTAGTTGACTGATTGACTGTCATTTAAAAAAGTGATTTTTTGAAAGAGTTTTATACAATAGACTGTTTGACAAAATAAAAATAAAAGGTACTTTTAATTTAACTATATTTTATTTTGTAATAAATATTATTTATGCATATAAATATTATTTAAAATATATTAAACAATATCAAAGCACAATATATTAATTATTATATAATTTTAAACCATATAAAATATAGATAAAAATATTTTTAACTAAATCTTTTATATAAATTATAATATAAGTAAAACTAATACAAAAAATTAAAACATATAAAAAGTTAAATAATATTATATAAATATAAAAATAAACGTAAAGATATGTTTGTAGGTATTGTGAGAATTATGTGTAAAACATAAAAGTAAAAGAGACTAAAAAATAAGCTCATTTATTTATCTAAAAAATTTACCTGAAAAAGTATTTTTTGAAAAGTTTTAAATTTGAATTTATAAAAAAGCTGTTTAGTTTCTAAAAAATTATTTTTAGAAAAAAAAACTTTTAAATTTTACAACCAAATATTCAATTTTTTTAAAAGTAACTTTTACTCAGGCACTTAACATGCAACGGGAGACACAAGTCACACGAGACAATTTCGACACACGTACTTAGTTCTTTCAGCACAATAATAAATAATAAATAATAAATAATAAAACATAAGTCATATTAAGCCATTTCAGGTTTGTTTTCTAGTTCGTAGAATCATCCGTCCGTGGCCTTCGTTTCCACGCAGTCCGTTGCTTTTTCTTTTTTCCAAGTCTTTGTTAAGCTATTCCCTTCATCTCTTTCACGCTTATTGCCTCCTGAGAATTTATGTGTCGGACTTTTCTCTGTGATTGTCTATTTATAGCGTAGAGAAGTGTGCGTATTGGATTCAAGAGTGTATGTGCGTGCGTGTTTGTGAATAAGTGATGGATGTGAAGGTGAACGGGCCAGACGAAGCTCCGAGGGCCTCGGGTCGGACCGTGGACGGGCCGACTAATCCGATGGTAACGCCTCTGTTAACGGATCTTTATCAGTTCACAATGGCCTATGCGTATTGGAAAGCTGGAAAGAATCAGGAGCGAGCAGTGTGAGTGTCCCTTTTTATTCATGTGTGTGTTTGTTAATTTATTTGTTTTTCTTGTGCTTGTTGATTCTGTTTGGTTGTGAGGAGAAAATCTACATAAGGAGGAAGCAAATTGAACGGAAAGAAATAAGTTCCGTAACACCAGTCAGATTTTCAAGAACTTTTACGTCGACTTTTAAGTAATATTTGGAATTAAATGTCCGATTTGTTTGTTTTAAAATCTCTTTCACTTCAATCTTTCGGTTGATACCTTAAACGGCCGTCATCAATTACCTAGTGTTTGGTACTTTGATGTTATAGTACTGTTTGATAGTATTTGAATCTCTATTGTACTGTGTTCTTGAGATGCTGCAATATGTGCTCTTTATCTATCGCTAAGTGATTATGCATGGAATGCCGTGAGTTTAATAAGCTTATCTATTTGCTGTTGCATTCTTCAGGTTTGACTTATATTTTAGGAAGAGTCCCTTTGGCGGTGAGTACACGGTCTTTGCTGGTTTGGAAGAGTGCATAAAATTCATTGCTAATTTTAGACTTAGCGAGGATGAGATATCATTCATTCGTCAAAGCTTGCCTGGTTCTAATGAGGTAAGTGAAACCGTTTAATTTTTATTGATTGTGTTGCTGTGATATTCTGATTTTGTTATTCTTCTAAACACTGAAGGTTTTTAAGGTTCATGCTGGAATTTGAAAATTTTGTGTTTTAGGAAGATAACTAATTGTAAATGCATAAGCAGCTGGTTTCCATTAATTTTGCTGACTTAGCTAAGTGGGTAGGTATATTGATTTTATCTATGCACTTTGTACTTTGTTCTTTTTAAATAAAAATATAGTTTCACCTTGTTGTTGATGCAGTCTGATTTTGCGATAGAGTTTCATGATGGCATTTATTTCTTGTGTTTGTATCAATTGCATATCGTTGATTTGCAGTTTAAGGTTTTCATTTCTTAGTTGTCCATAATATGGTTAACAAATGTTGTTTCAAGATGATGATTTGTGGTTAATAAAAAATTCTTTGACAAATCTATCAAGCACTTATTATTTTAGTGCATAAATTGCTGTTTGTACTTGCTCCCATGTTCATGTTTTATTATTGCTTACTATATTGTTTTGATAGGATTGTCAGCAGTTTCACAATTAGTGATTTATGTGCTTTATAGTGACATTTTCAGCACATTTATAAGATATTTGCGCTGTTTTAATGGTTATGTGTAAATTCTACCAGCAAATAATTGTTTGCTAATTGCTGTTTACTGCTAAACTACAGAATGACTTCTTTGATTATCTTAGAGGACTGGACTGCTCTGAGGTTGAAGTATATGCTGTTCCAGAGGGAACAGTTGTCTTCCCGAAGGTGCCACTGATGAGAATAGATGGGCCAATTGCTGTAAGTGCCAGAAAAACTTAACCTCAAGCCTTTCTATGCCTCCCTCTTCCGCTCATCCACCACTCCATTTGGTCCAAAGAAGGCCAAGTAGCAGGCGGCAAAATTTTGTTACTGTGCCTAGTACCTATTTTCATCTATGCATTAATTCTTAGATAATCCATGTCTATTTTGTGGTAGATAACTTCCTGTTTGGCTTAAAATTTTATACTTGAGGTGTGTTTTAACGCTTCTCTGCTGTTGTTTTAGGTTGTCCAATTGCTGGAAACTCCATTACTCAATCTTGTTAATTATGCATCTTTGGTGGCAACTAATGCAGCAAGGCATCGATTTGTGTCTGGGAAATCGAAACTTCTTCTTGAGTTTGGGCTTCGAAGGGCCCAGGTTGCTATCTAAAATTTTCTTTTCTGCCTTTACCTTTGTTCTGTGAACTGACAGGTTATTCGTATGAGAAAGAATTTCAATCTCCGTGCAGGGGCCTGACGGTGCAATAGGGGCATCAAAGTACTGCTATATGGGAGGATTTGATGCAACAAGGTAAATATCCTCTGTTTTGAGTTCATTTTGGTGTTGGATTGTTCCATACTTTATTAGCTGATTCTCATGGTAAAATTATATTTTTTGTTCTGAAAATTTTCCCACCTAAACAGCTACTTAACTGCAAATTTTAGTCAAATATGATAAACTTCTTATTTTGCAATGTTGGATTGAGTATTTTGATTTTGCAGTTGTTCATTGACAAATATCTTAGGCTGGAGTATAAGGTTGAAGGTTTCTCCAGTGCAGTCACCAATTAAAGTATTAAATGCAAAAAGAGAAGATGATGATAAAAACATTTCAGTAGAACTTTTAGTTTCAGGAGACTGTTTATTTGATATGCATTGAAAGTAATCCCAATGGTAATAACTTAGGTCAGACTCCAGAACCACTAAGAGAGATATGGCCTTTTCTAAGGATATTAGATTTGATGTTTTGGTGGCACCTCAAACTAAGACTTTGAATAATATCGTTAAGAAATACTATGATAAATCTTAATGCTTGAATGTAAGATTATGAAAAAAAACAAAAGCTTTATAAGGAGTACTTGATTTCTGGGTTGATATCTTTATGCTAGAATGATATAGCTGTATGCAAAGTGCTGAAATTGTTTTATAAGAAGGCAAACTAAGAGAAAAAGTGAAGGACAAGTACAGTTTTATCTTTAAAATGGTGACTGCTAATACTACCAATTCCTTGGTTAAAAATAATTTAAAAAAATTAGTTTTTGGTGTCAATGACCAGATTAGGAATCCATTTTCAGGTGATGTTTATCAACCTCAGTGGAATTACATTAACTATATCCTAAGGTATTTGGTTTATACTATGTGATCATGATTTTGTTGCTCAATACAAGTTACCAGGTAGGAATGAAACGATGGAAAATGTCCTGGAAATGCAATGGTCCTATACAACCACGCATATGTTAAATGTTCTTTTTTTTGTGTAACTATTATTTCTCATCAGTGTCTCTGCATTTTCTTGTCTTTTGACAGCAATGTTGCAGCTGGGAAGTTATTTGGGATACCAATTCGTGGAACCCATTCCCATGCCTTTGTTAGCTCATTTATGGTTGGTAGACATTATAATCCATTCAAAACATTCTGTTTATTGCGAAGTACTTTAAGATGATGTTTGTTCTTTATACCTATTGTTTTCTTCTGGGGCTTGTGGCCAGCACTTGAAATTGCCATTCAAATTTTTTTTTAGTATTGTATTTGCTTCAATACTATTGCATGGTTCTCTAGAAATGAGTTGTAGTTACATGAAAACCGTATTTGTGATCCCATTGCACAAAGAATACATTGAAAAAAAGAATATCTTTTATTATGGTTGATTTTTATTGAAATTGTTCTTTTTACTATTTTGTTCACCTATTTACAGAGCCTTGATGAAATCGTAGAAAAATCACTTGGGAGTTCTGATGGCTCTACTAACTGTGAGGATTTTGTCAGTTTAGTTCAAAGATGGTTGAGCAAAATTCAGGTACCATGCATAAGTTGCCATGCTTTATACTTGGCTGTTTAGCATGAAAGATGTTGACAACTGAATTTATGTTGTCACCTCTAGGAAATGATTAAAGCAACTCATGTATATCATGGATGATATTTCATCAATGACTGAATTCAACTTTTTTGTTAACTTGTGAAGAATTTTTATTAAGAGGATGTTATTTTCCTTTTCTTATAATAACTTGTGAGATTTGGATGTCAAATGTTGGAGAAAGGATATATATTAATGAAAAGTTGTATTAGTGTTCTGTTAGTTGTAATGACGAAGTGCTCTGCTATCATTTCTTTTATCCTGTTGTTGCTATCACCATGTGCCCCAATCATTGCTGATAAGGTTTTCAAAGGCAACTAAAGCAACATATATCCTGGAGTTCTGTGGAAATTGAGACTTAAGAGTATATGTTTCCAACTACATCTGTATAATTAGGCAAAGAATGACTTGAACCGGAAATTGCTCTCTGTTTGGCAAGTTGAATTTATATTTTTAAGTTGGTTAAGATATTCTACATGCTTGCAGTGGTCAAATTCCTTGGGTGGCACCTTTGGTGAGACCAATCAAAGTGAGCTAGCAGCTTTCACCTCTTATGCCCTGGCATTTCCTAACAGTTTTCTAGCACTCGTAGATACATATGATGTACGTAAACATCTCAAGTTTTAGCTTATTGTGGTTTACTTCTGTGGATGGTGCCTGTCTACATTGAACTTTTACTTCATTTTCTGTCTTAGATGCTACAGTTTTGCATTTAATATTAATCATCTTTTGCAAGTTGGTAGATTTGTAATGTTTTCTCAATTTGCTAGAGTTCCTCACAAAGATGATCTCCCATGAAATATGTGTGTCTTCTATATGCTTGTTGAAGATCTTCGATCTTCAAATTATAATATTCTAGAATTTTTGTACAATAAAATCTCCACAATGGTGCAATAATTAACTGTTCTAATCAAGTAGCCACAATGATTATGTTATGTTGTTTATTATGTTTGTCTTTTCTCACTTGATTCTTGTTTTGTTAATTTCAATGGATGAAGGAATTTATATCATTAGTCTTTTGACACATAAATTTGGCAGGTTATTAGGAGTGGGATCCCTAACTTCTGTGCTGTTGCCTTAGCACTAAATGATCTGGGGTAAGTATGAAAGTTTATATATCTGTTCACGTTGCTCTTTTGTATAACAGTATAACTATGGGGATCAAATCATTGTTATCTTTAAATTCCTTCTCATGATTTTTCTTCTGCAAGTATAACTTGAATTTACCATCTTATTGTCTCTTGAGGATCAACTTGGCATAGTAGGCTACGCAACCAGGGCAACTTAATTTATTGCATTCAGTTTCCACTGGTTGGTTTTTATGGAGCCATTTACAGGTACAAGGCAGTAGGCATTAGGTTGGACTCTGGTGATCTGGCATATTTATCATGTGAAGCACGCAAGTTCTTTTGCCACGTTGAGAAGGAATTTGGAGTTCTTGGCTTTGGAAAGATGAATATCACTGCCAGCAATGACCTCAATGAGGAAACTATCGATGCTCTGAACAAGCAGGTGATTATTCTAAATCAGAGGTGCTTATAGCAAATGTCATAATCCTAAAGCATCTTGTGACCAGAACTTAGGGGATAAATGTAACCCATTCCTCTTTCTTTTGACTATGAGATCAGTTAAGATGAAAAATTCATTCCTCTGTCAATCATCATACCCTACTGAAATTTTAACTGAGAATTGCTCATCTTGCTATATTGGAAGACTCATGTTGCTTCTATGCCAAAGTTGAAGGAAGGCCTTGCATTTGCTTTTTCTGTTTCCTAAATGCCTGAGAATTTTCCATATAAGGTTGAGATTGCAGAATCTCATGTCACTAACTGCTGCGGCTCACCTTAAACTGTGTATATTCATCAACCTTTGTATTTTATTCTCCAATCTATAAAGAGAGTAGAAAATTAGGAAAATGGTGCTGAACCTTAAAATCTTAGTGATGTTGAGTTTCCTTTTTCTGTACAGGGTCATGAAGTAGATGCATTTGGAATTGGGACCTATCTCGTCACTTGCTATTCTCAAGCTGCTCTGGGTTGTGTCTTTAAGCTCGTTGAAATAAATAATCAACCTCGCATTAAACTTTCTGAAGATGTTTCAAAGGTTTGATCAGAGTGCCAAGGAACTTTTAGAGTTGCATCTTTTACTCGATGTTTTGAGTGTTTTTCTTCTTGTTGGATATTTTACTAGGTGTCTATACCATGTAAAAAGCGGTGTTACAGACTGTATGGTAAAGAAGGCTACCCACTGGTGGACATCATGACTGGAGAAAATGAGCCATCTCCAAAAGTAATGTATTTATTGATGGTTTCTCAGTAAATAAATATATTATTCGTGATTCTTTTGAGTCACTTTCGACAAAGTTCTTTCCATCTGACTAGGTCGACAATGATTACTAAATCCTAAATTCACTTGTTTGAACTTTCAGGTGGGGGAGCGGATACTCTGTCGGCATCCCTTCAACGAGTCCAAAAGAGCATACGTGGTTCCACAGAAGGTTGAGGAACTATTGAAATGTTATTGGCCTGGTAGCTCTGGTAGGGTTACTTATCATATCTAGATTAGAGTATGACCTCTTTTGATAAATTGTATTTAGCATTTACATCTCACAAGTGGATACGGAAATTATCCTTCTCTACTATTACTATCCCAACTATATCATATTCTTTTTTCTTGTGAGTTTCAAGCATCTTAAATCATACCGTCGTAAGAATCCTACCTTCATGAATAGCTAATCAACCTGCATCAATAGTATACCAGTGGACTTAACTGATCTCTGTTTGCTGAAGATAAAACCAGAGAAGAATTGCCTTCCCTCAAGGACACAAGACGCCGTTGCATCAATCAGCTTGAGCAAATGAGACCTGACCACATGAGAAGACTGAACCCTACACCATATAAGGTATTGAATGTTTTTTCCCCCCAGATTCCTTTGCGGTTTTAGTGGGACTATAATTGGGATAATCACAACCGATGCTACAACACAGGTTAGTGTCAGTACAAAGTTGTACGACTTCATCCATTTCCTATGGCTTAATGAAGCACCAGTTGGTGAGTTACAGTGAGATTCCACCTGGACAAATTCCATGAATCTGCACAAATTGCAGGTCAGGTAAGGATATTTCGAAGGGAGTTCAGAGGAGCTTACAAATACATTATTCACGTAAATAAACAATGTGTTCTGTTTGGTGATCAGCATTTACTTTCTAAATTTTAATAAAGTAATTGTTTTTTTTTTTTTTACCATTGTCCCAATATCATTTTTATTCATTTTGCAATGCATATCTTATGTCTGAATGCAACTGGAATATGTAGTGCTTCCATTCAGCCGTCATTTACGTAATTGGAGTATGTTCACTCATTGAAGTCATTTCTAATAATTTCATTTTATATTTAGAAAGTATTTTTTAGAATAAAGTTAAAACAATTAATATCTATGTTTGAGTAAACCTTTAAATTTGTTCGAAATTGATTCAACTTTACTAATTTTAGTCAAAAATAAGTAATAAGTGAGGCAGTAGCCCTAATTTGGAAGGATTTGTTCATAACATCTAAAGGTTCTAAAATTACAATTTAAAGCAAGAAATACTGCCTTGAACCTCTAATGAAAAATACATGCTGAAAATGGACCTTCAAACAGCGTATGAAGACAGGCATGCCGTAACTCATCTATCAAAAAGCTATGGTATGTTTCTACAAAGGTAAGGCAAACATTGGATTCATTACAAGCCAAATGACAGGGTCATTATCAAAACTATTCCAAGCGACCACCGTAATCGGAGTGTTGTTATGCCGTCTACATGACCGGAAATGGTGGGAGTTGCCCCAGGAACTTGCGAATTTCCTCCATCAGCAGCCGGTGGAGGAGGTGCAATAGGAGGAACGTCGCACGTGCCCAATGTAGCGTTTGCCTGCCCGTGAAGTACAGGACATATGACAGAGTACTTTAGTTAATAACCACTGCTACTTGACTCTACAGAAGCATATGTTAATTGTCTGGCATGATATAAAATGTTCACCTAATGTTAGACCCACATGAACCTAATCTTTAAAATACAGGAGCAAAAGCCTGACTTTTAATAACAACTCTGCAACGTAGGACCTAATAACTTAACTTCCTTTTATTTTAAGTTTCAGTCAAGAGAAAACATGATTAGACAGGCAGATGGGCAGATATCATACCCTGCAATATGCAATATTGCCACATCCACAAGTGAGGTGGCCGTTCATTTCATCCACTGCTTCCGGTGCCCCTCCACCATCACTCCTCTAAAAATCAGAAAACAATAAATGTTATCAGTTCAATCCAAAAATCATGCTTCATCTAACTCAATAATGACTTTTCAAGCTTGAACTCATACGTGATCTGCTTCCATTTAGGCAATGAGAACAAACCCATCAAGTACCTGATAGAAATCAACAGCTATGAAGTTTGGCCAACGCTTGCCAGCTGCTTCATAGCAACTGTTGGTCATGCTTATTAATGGAGCTGAATTGTCCAAACAAGCTTCGGAGACATTTGGATTAGTGGGAAAGTAATTCTGAAGAACCAGAGATATAGTAGTTGTGTTCAGCGGAGGTGATTCAGCGCGATTTGGACATGAACCTGCCACCATTCCATCATCTCCATCTGTAACATATACAAAAAAACTATTAAACCTGATCGTTAGGTATCAATATAGACTTTCTTTTAGTAGGTACCAAACAAAGATAACAATTTGCAGAGTTCATATATATAAAACAATGTGTCAGAACAGTGCAGTTAGACATGGATAGTGCAACCTTTTGACTGTGCCTAAGAAATCTTAGGAAGGTAACATCTCCGTTTGATTTCTTTTGTTGTTTATCCTTTCTGTGCAGGATTAGCTAGGTTTATATAATTTTATTTGTCAGAGACATCTAAGGTACAGCTACCAAATATGACAAGGACTCCAGGATTTGTGATAGTTAAATAATACCATATATATATATATCAGCAAGGCTTGCATAAACTCACATTGATTTTCTACCACATATTTCCAGTTATAAGCAATGCCCTCAGAAGCCTCTTTATCTGACTTTGAAGTAAAAACCACCAGCCGCTGATTCTTCTGGACCATATCATCCACTGTTGGCCAATCTTCACCGCTCTTTGGCATGCTTGACACTGGAAACCAGTATTTGCTTAGACCAGAAGCATTAAAAACCTTTGTCAAGCCTTGTGGGGATGTCACATAATCCTCAATGAAAATGGTGACAATCTCTGATACATTGGCAGCTAAAAATGATTCGATCTCTTTCAGGACATTAATGGCTGGTTGCTGGATGTGGTTAAAAGTAGTGAATTGGTCACCATCATAGTGAGAAAATTGAAAGGAAACAATGATAGTAAATGGTACTTACAAATGCAGTGTAGTTATAACAATTTCCACCAAAAGAGTGACACAGCCAAATGTCATTCTCGAAGTCATACATGTCAAGCATGAGCCCTCGCACCCCATTCTACAAGTAAATTCAAGCTTAAGCATTATAGTCTGGTGGGTTAATCATTATTCGTCTTAGTAAATTTGCAAAGAAATACTTAAGGGAAGAACTATAAGAATAAAAAAAAGAAAATCGTCCAACTTGTCACAATTTCCAATTAAAAATTGACTTGGAGAAGTTTCTGAAATTGAAAAATATGCACCATCCTCTTCCAGACCAAAAAAAAAAAAAAAAACACAAATTCAAATCAAAACAAGGTCCAATTACAGAACCATAACACTAAAACTTTGTTAAGATGTCAAGTGCAAAGGCTCTGGCGCAGGTTCTTGTAAGGAATAGCTAAAGCAGAAGTACCATATCTTAAAGATCAGCTGGAATGCTTAGTTTTAGTTAACTGATCAAATATTATTGGACAGATAAGCCAAAGCTACCATCACCAGGCAAGATTTACCTAAATTGCCTCTCTCCGCAACTCCACCATATGCTTTATCTACAGAAAGACCAGCAAGCGCTTTTGGCAAATCATCGAATGATTTAGTCTTTTTTCTTATTTAAGCATAAAGTGGTATCCCACTTCTTTAAGACTACAATAAGTTAACATCACAGTCGTTTCATACATCATATTATGAGCACGTCAAAGACTTGGGTAGTAAGATAAACATTTGGTGTACCTGACCTACAATTATCAATCAGCTTACGACAACAAATTGAGAAAGAAAAGTTGAAAAGGTGCAGCGTTTTACGAAATTATAAAAGTTTCACATGTCAAAGTTCAAAACTTTTCCTTACCCAAAAAAAAAAGTTCAAAACTTTAGATTTTTTTTGTAAAGAGCCACTTTAGCACAGAAGTTATTGCCAGTTAACGGAGGATGCAAAAGATGAATAAATAAATAAATAGAAGAGCAAGATTCAACATAAAAGTCGTGCAGAAGAGCTTTTCTTTTCGCTTCCAAAACAATTAAAATGTCAAAGGCTTTGCTGCATAGAAGAAGTCTAACCTTAAGTTGGTTGGTGACAGAGTCTTCTTGGTTTGTCGGAGACAGCAAAAACGAACCTGTGCCCGATTTAGCACCCATAAGAGCGTAGGAATTGTGAGTGGTTAACCATGAGTATTTGTTGAATGCCAGACCTTTCACCTAACCCCATGTGCAGTCGTAATAAAACCAATTTTGCTTTAGCCATTTCCGCTTATTTGCAGAAAAAGAACAAACAAAAATGTTTCAGTTTGCAGAAAAAGCAACCCACCTTTGTTGTCGGATTCAATGGCTGTACCCGAGTGCATCTGGGTCGGGTATTCCCATTGGCAGGGCAAGTTTCGCACCGCAATCCTACATCGCAGGCGTTGTCGGAAGAACAGGTTTCGCCAAGCTGATTCATTGGCAGAAAACAAATAACACAACACATAGACGGAAACAAGCAATATAAACTAAAAACAAAAAGGGAAAATAACATGGAAACATAGAATCAAAAGGGAAAAAACCTTAAGACCGGAACATCTGGAAGCGAAGAGACAGAGGGAAATGAAGAGAAGTTGAATATGAAGACCACTGAAAACGTCCGCGCCCTGCAAAAATGAGAAGCAAGAACAAAGATGTGCTCACATTATATGCGTTTGTAGCCTCTCGTTTCAAAGGACAGGATTTAAGATAGAACCCACTAAAGAAAATTGGAAAAAGATGGGAACTTGGATATGTAGTAGTCATGATTCATGAAGATTTCGAACATACCTTCATATCGAATCACCCAGGATCATGGTAGACCGAGCTAGCTTTATAGTCTTCTATAGCTGTGGGCCTACCTAAGGAAGTTACGGTACATAGTAATGACCAAAGCTGGAAGGTATTTCCTTGTTAGTGACAGAGGCAACCGGTTTGTTTAAACTTCGGTTGGTGTCGTATCTGTGTCTCGTAGCAGCTTTCGGTTTTCGCAAGTTATGGTATCTTGTTTACAACAACACATAAATTTAACTAAAAAGCGTTCAAATTAAATTTAATATTTTTAAAACATGTAAAATATATTTTAATAAATACAACAACAACAACAATAACACTCGGTATAAATTTCGCTGAGATGCGAGATCTAAGAAGGTCTAGTCAAACTTGTGAATACCGTACAAGCCTTAATTCTGGATTAAGTTCTGGTACAATATTATACTGGTACTAATCAATACTAAATACCGTTTCGGATAATTTTTAAATTTATGAAATAGTCTCTAATTTTTTAGAAATTGCAAAATAGTCAATTATTATATTGTATTGTTGTATTGTACACTTTATAAGGTTACATCAACTCTGTTTCTAAAAATTACAATAATAAATAATAACTACAATTAATATGAAATAATAATAATTTTTCAGATATTTCTCATATAAATAATAATCATAATTAATATGAAAAAGACAATTATTGTTGTTCAAATATAAAATTAAGTACAATACAAATTATTTAAAATATTACAATTTCATCATATAATAAATAATAATTACATCAAAATATTCAATAAAAAGAATAATAAATATCCTTAACTCTCAAATTATTACAATTTACGACAAAAGTTCGTGGTAAGGAACCAACCAAGTAGAAGTGAAACCTGTAACAAAAAATTTACAATTATATTACATATGTAAAATTTAACATTTATATCAAATATAAGTAAAATTAAAAAAAGAGGAAAAACAAAAATCTAAAACTTCATTCAATTGTCAATGGGAGGATACCCGCTATAACTATACTAATCCAAGTTATTATATGATACAAAATCATTATCATTGAGAGGAGTATCATTATCATCATCATTCAAATTCAATACACCAAATGACATGTCACTAAATTTTTTTTCTAAGTCATTCATATATGTCAAATTCAGTTCCTCAGAAACCTAATCTGCCAAAAGATCGATATTATCAATAGAAATTGGATCTGTTGAATTACTTGTATTATTAAGACTCCTAGTAAACCATAAAATTTAATTATTAGAAAATTACAAGAAATTATATCAAAATTAATAATAATAATAATAATAATAATAATAATAATAATAATAATAATAATAATAATAATA
>JANJEY010000234.1:59354295-59368905 GCA_024703695.1 Erythroxylum cataractarum | reverse complement strand
GTGGTACACCATATTATTTCTATTTTTTATAACATAGAGTTTATTAATAAGAATTTATTTTGAGTCAACCATTGTCAAAATGACTAGTCAATTGAATAGTTGACCATTATTACTTATAATTTTTTTAACATTTTCATGTTTAATCAATATGAAATTAATACCTTAACACTCTCATATTTAGTCAAATAAGGTATGGTATGTTTATTTCCTCATTTGATTGCCCAATGGGTTAAAGATTTTAGAAGTTAATAAGAATGATAATAGAAGCTAAAAAATATATTATTTGTTATTAGAATTTTAATATGAATAGTGTACATAACTCATTAATAAGAATTGAGCCTGAGTCAACTATTGTAAAAATGATTATAACCCCTTACGATTTATAAACCCTTTAACATTTTCATGTTTAGCCAATAAAATACTATGGATTTAACTTAAATCTCATTTTAAGTTAATAAATTAATTTTAACTTAACATAACCAAATTTAGAAATAAACTTAAATATTCAAACTCAAATTTATAATTTATAACATTTTTTTTACTCTTGTCAATTATAAAAATTGGATTAGTCAAATCCGAAGTCAATTAATTAAAAGTATTTTTTGACTCAACTCGAGATGCAGATTGAAACCCTTTTTACATATTCAGAATCAAGCTTTACATTGTTGTGGTTCAAACCTGACCCCTTATTAGCTAAATCTAATCTATAGTTGCATATTAGATTGCAAACAGGCAGACTGGTTTGTGTATTCAATGTATTTTGGGAATGTAAATCACCTTTGGAAACAAACAAACTAATCAACTGTGACCAAATTATCATTACTCCCTGAAAACACCTCACAGAAAACATGTAGCCAAGCTATTGGTATCTTTACAAGGCCAAGAGAAGCTAACTGGTGGTTCTCTGCTCACCTTGACAAGTGGTAGGCTACATCTACCTAGTCCTTTGGTACCATAAAAGAAACTGCACACTCCGTGAGTCTCAGTCTCACAACCATTTCCAATGCACATGTAATATCAGATAAACGAACAGAACCCAATTTCTATAAGCCCTGCACTAGCAAAGCTTGGTTTTGATAAATCTGGTTACAAAAATGTTGGTTTTCTTTGGTGTTATGTCCATGTTGTTGCTGGCTATTGTGAGCCTCGTCCTTTTAGCTCTGCCACCATTCTTGCCTCCATTGTCACCACCGCCTACGGTGCTCCTCCTCTTGCCACTTCTCATCATGGGTCTCCTCCTCGGCCTTGCTCTATCTCCGATAACCAAAAACAGACCTCATCCTACTGCCCTCCTAGAAATCTGATCATAATGTGAAAGCTTAAAGGGGCTAGAGCTATGACTCCTTAAGTTGTTGTGCATGTAGTGGCTGAACTGAAGTACTTAGAGATCGAGACTGCTCTCCGCAAATTGTTTTGTTTAACTCTTCAGCTAAGTTCCTCCGTGTTTCAACATCGGGTTTCTTCTTATCTTCTCTTCTTCTTCTTCGTCTTTTTCATTTTTTTTTGCAGTTTGAAATTATCAGCAAGGATTTAGGAACATGCAATGTAATGAGTTTGGTTTGGTAGAGTTTTATGTAGTTTGTCCTTAGCGACTAGTGAAAAAAATGTGCTTGCACAATGAAAGTGTTGAGAAAAAGAAAATCATTTCAACCTAATAAAAAGAAGAAGAAGAGAACTTCACATCGAGATGAAAAATGGATATTTATTGTCATTACTAAGGTTTTAAATTAATATATAAATAAAATGCTGAAGTAATTATGAATAATGTGAATACATATATGGTAACTTATGACAACGAGTGGAGTAATTTGTATTAACACTCAAATAACAATTTTGGGATAATTAATTTTGTAAACATTCTAATTTTTTAATTTAGTGTTTAATTTTTAAATTTTTAATTAAATAACTAATTTTAATATTAATTCTATTTTACTGGTTCAATTAATAAAATATTTTTACCTATAATATTTAAACATTTATATAAAAATTAATAATCAACTAATATTCACGCGAATAAATTATTCAACGTATAAACCATACCTATAGCTTACAACTAATTATAATTCTTTTAAATTAAAATTTAAAAGAGGAAGGAAAGAAGAAAATGAAGGAAGCTTTTAGTTTGTGGCTTGTGGGACTTGCTTGAAAAGTGACATTGACATGCACAGGAATATGTACAGGAATATGCACCCTTTCCTCGTAAATGTAATAAACTGAAAAGAAGACAAGAGCAGAGGGTAAGCTTCTTAGGTTTAGAAGCTAGTGATTTTACAATGGGCGCGCTATAGGTTTTGTCATTTTGCTTTTGAGCTTGTTTATGCTGTAATGATTGCCAATTCATGAATGTCCATGCCTTTCCACTTAGTATAAGCATTTCATGGAGTACTTTAATGGTTTAGAATAAGGATGACATTTGTGTGGGGCTCAGTTCAACTTAAACTTAATATATTTGTTACAAATGGACCCAATTTTAAGTCAAGTTCAATTATTTTTAAAAAAATTTTAACTTTAGATTGATGTCGAACTCATATTTTATAGTCTGGCTTGATTCGAAACGTAAATTTAGTAAGTTTGTAATTTTTTAAATAATATTAAATTAAATTAAAAATTAATTAAATTTGAACTAATCTTAATTGAGTTTTGAACTGTTCAAACTTGAGTAAATTCAGACTTAATTTTTTTTTGTGGTTGTCCACGAGGTGTTCTAGGCTGGTCCAAATTATAAAAAGATACCTTTAAGTTATTCACATCCAGACTAATCCTGCTCGAGCAAGGTAGGCTTCTTTCGAGAAACAAAGCTCTGATCTCAAATTTTAAACGGTTATATATATAAGAGAGTTCGAATCTGCGACCTCATTTAAACCAGAGCTCTTTATCAAGTCACCTGCTCTCCTTGCCAACTCAGATTAACCGATCAAAACCATATTGAATAATATGAAAGTTCCAACAAAATTCAGGAACCACTGATCATCAAAGTTGCTGAATTTTTCAGGAAAACCTCTTCAACTTCCGAGAGAGAGAAGGATTTGAAATAGAAAGAATACAAATTTTCTTTTTTTGTGAGTAGTTCACCAAAGTCTATAATACATACTCTTAACCTTTTATCAACAAATCTAATACATCTATGTATCACTTTAATGTAAAACAAAAAAAAAACAATGGAAAGTTACCAAGTCCTTTAGAGTAGTAGCCTGGAACTCACCCCTGGTTATGTATTCTATGATCATAAAATCATAGCACATGGCTTCTTGCTGAACCAGGAAGCTATTTCTGATAAGATTTCAATCTTAATCGTCAGGTTCAGGCCGTGTCCTCCACAAAAACTTTGAAGATAAAGTCGCGAAAACGCCTGGAATACTGCTTAGGATCGACTGCAGATATAGAAGTTGGATCGTATTGGATGGATTTATATGCGTGTTCAAGCTTCTTGCTAATGTCGTAATCCTGAAGAATGTCAATGATACCGAAGGACATTATCACATCAAAACACTCTCCAGTTGGTTCACCAACAATCTGAAACTCACAATCACTTCTTCTCACAGTTCTTTCTACCCGTCCTGGCATGTTAACACCTAATCTAATACGAGCCCACCTGTATGAATCAAGTCAGTATCAAGTTAACATCAATTGAAAGCCATTAAGATTAATGATTAGACAGAAGAATTTTTACTTGGCAGGGTCCAACAGAAGTTGATCCATGTCTGCTCTGGAAAGACGAGGACCTCCATCATCCGGAGTCTCACCTACATAGAGAACAGCCAGAAAGTTGCTTAACAAACAAACAAACAAACAATTTTTTTAATAAAAAAATCAGTGTCAAGTGTCTGAGATCTTGAGAAAAATTTTGAAACTTAACCAGGAGGTGTCTCGGGTACACATGGAATCAAATCTCCAGCAGGTGACACATCTCTGAAATGAAGACCTACTAGAAGACTATAGTCCATAATCCTTTCCTGTTCAAGCAACTCACAATCTCTATCCACTTGCCTGTCAAAAACAAGTTCAGACAAATCAAATCAACAAGACTACTTCAACAAGTTGAATGTTTTATCAGCTTCAACTGTGAGATTGTAGCAGGCTTTTTTGGTCATGGAACCTGCAAAACTCCTGAAACCAGGCCTTCTGTAGTCTGAACAGGAAATTTAGATCAAGATCTTTCAGGATAGTATTGGCATCAATCTCTGACTCTGGCTTATCCGTGGTTCGACCAAGGGATGATCCTTTCAGATCAAAGCGTCTATGGATTATATATTCAGAACGCATGAGATTTCCCATAATGATGAATCGTACCTGTACAATCAACTGCATTATATGTATGCTTTTGAAACAGGTAATCAGCTACTTACAGTAGGATATCTGAAAAATTAGTGTCCATATCAACTTAACCATTCCTGAGAACTTACCTTCTTCTGAGCAGGACCATTTAACTTCACACAATGCAACCCAAAATATTTAATGACTAACGTATTCTCAAAGGCTCGAACATGGTTGTAATATGCGGCGAGCATCCTTATAAATACCTGTACCATAACAAGACAAAGATAGAATTAATGTTAGGAAGATGATTTGATCGATACCCAGAAAATAATTTTCTTCAAAGATTGCCAGAGAAAACGTAGAACCCACTTTACATTCTGCTTTCTTCATTGTTTTGATCATGTACTTATCGTCGTGTGTCAAGTAAAAGAAGCTTCCACTTTTTCCAGGAGATGAAAGTTCACGAAGTGCATCGTTTCCACAGATGGAGAGCATATAATCAGCTGCGTCCACCTTGAACAACTTCCTCAGGCTCCTGAAGAGGTACAAGATCAGCAAGTCTGACACGAACATGAAAGATTAAGACTAAGCATCAATGTTTACAGGAGTATTATAAGCTGATCCTAACCTGAAAACCAATGGACAATAGTCTTTCCACTTAAACTCAGTGGATTGGTGAGGAGGAGTGTACTTGGTTCCCTCTGGAGGAAATCTTGTCCAGACTTTCTCCTTAGGATCAAAAGCAGAAGATTTCAAATCAAGAGATACAGCAGGACCAGGTCTTCCAACAGCATGCCTGTACATGTAATGTAATCAGGAAAGTGGTCAACTTATCAAACGTTCAGGAAATCCGCTCTGATGCGAACCTGACTAGTCAATCAAAAGATTTATACATATCTTTATTAGAACCTGAGTAGTTACAAGAATTGAAATTCCGGAAATCCAACTTATCCTAACTCCAATTCTTGTCTATTAAGAACATACAATGGATTCCTGATTGACTAATCCTGCTCATATCAAAAACTAATAATTCTGAACATATTTGCATTCGGAACTGAAGAAGAAAAAAATTGTATGATCTCCTTCCAGGACTAGTAGTCTCTAAAAGCTACAAGTATCTGCTTTGTTAGTTCAGGATCCTAAGTTCAGAGGCCAACTAGGAAAAGCTTATGAATTATTTAGTAATAATTAGGTCCAAATTTGTAATGTGACCAATGTGAGCTAATGGGTGTTCTTAACTATAACACTTTTCTTGTTGTAGGGGACTCTTCTTATTTTAGATAGTTTTACTTTTCAAAATAAATAAAAAGTTTTCTGATCAAAGTTTTGTAGTTATTAATAGTCATTATTATTATAAATAATAAAAATTTTAATAAAATAAGATTTTTTTGTTTATTAATGTTAGGTGGGGAAGAAAGAATGTATTGAATTGAAGAGTCACAATGCGAAAATCAAAGCATTATCAAAGTAAAACTGTAAAAGAAGAATAGCAATAACCTAATTCCCAGCTGAAGATTGAGCATCAGATCATAATTCTTATGCCCTTTGCAGATTGTCTCTCCAAGTTTCTTCACAGATGTCTGTACTTTCATTGGAATCACCTTTGGAACATTTCTTTGATCATGTAAACCAAACAAATCTGGAGATTCTGATCCGTGTCTATTAACATTAGCATCTTCAGCTTCCCAAATGTTCATCCGATCAAATGGCTTCTCTACCCCAACACTTGCTCTTCCATCAACAGACATCCTCCTTGGTTTCTCAGAACCATCTTTGGATGAATTCCATATTGCAAGCCTCTTCTGAGATGGTAAGATTGAGATCTTCTCACCAACAGCAATCTTCAACTCAGACGATAGCTCGTCATACACAACCTGAGGATCCCATTCCAAGTTCCCTGAAGGTAATGATCCTGAAGGATAATAGCTTCCATTTCGTTCACTTGGATCTCTACTCCAATTTCCCACATAAAAGCTCCCATCAGGCCATTTCAATGTTCCATTCCCTTTTGGCACACCATCTTCCCAATAACCATCGTACCTCTTCCCATCGTTCCACACAATAGACCCTTTGCCAGATATGACCCCATTTCTCCACTCACCAATGTAATGGTTTCCATTGCTCCATTGATACTTCCCCTGTCCTTCTTGCAATCCTCTACGCCATTCACCATCATAGGTATCACCATTAACAAAGCTTTTCACACCAGGACCATGTTTCAAGTTCATTATCCAATTCCCTTTGTATGTCTCACCATTAGATCCCGTATAGGTTCCAGCACCATCCATATATCCAGTTTTGAAGTCTCCTTCATAGATTGCTCCTGATGGCCAACTAAACCTTCCTCTTCCATTTGTCTTGCCTCTAGACCACCCTCCGATATACATGCAACCATCTGCCCACAAGTGCTTGCCTTGTCCATGTGGGAAATTGTCGAACCACTGGCCGGTGTAGTAGTCGCCGTTAGGCATGACTTTCTCGCAGAGGTAAGGTTCCGACGGAGATGGCTCGATCTCAACAAGGTTGTCATCGTCTGCATGAGCGACGGAGATGGTTCCAAAGATGCTGTTGGCTCGCTTCTTGGCGGCCTGAGTCCTACGGATCGTCGCCTCCCACGCCTTCACAACTCCGCTTTGTTCTTTGCTCATGTTTGCTATATATATATATATCAATGGCCTCGTTTCTCACGTTAACATGCCTCCTCACTACTACTGTACTCGAACGTGAATGTTTTCAGACACGGTGGTGAGTGTTTCAGACGAAACAGAAGAACATTTGTTATAATAAAATGATCTTTGCATCTTACAAATGTTCTTTTGTTGTTTGTTTTCCTTGCTCCTCATGTTTGAAGGAACCGAAAAGAGCGATTGAGCCAAAGAGTGAGTGGTTTTTGATCTTCTCAAACCATAACAAACCATTAGTGTTAATTTGAGCTAAAATTTGTTGCCACTTGTTTTTTTGTTTCTTCTCCATTATTTCCATTTAAAAATTTTCAAAAACAATTATATAAACTTACTGCTTATTTTTTAAAGTCAAAACAAATTTTATAATTTGATGTTAATTAGTGAATATTATTATTAATTTTACAAAAATAATGTTTTTACTAATTATATTATTAATATCAACCAACACCCTTTTTTACTTATAATTATTCCTTTTTTGTACAAATTAAGATTTAATAAAATAAATACGATACAATTAATTCTTTTTTTATTTTGGTATGTCACGGAACTTTTAATTATAAACAGTAATGGGGTATCCACAACTAATCTTAATTAATTTACTTGATTTGGTTCTTAATTATAACTTTTGTCATATAATTTTGCACTAAAAATCAATGTTGTAAGCATTTTGATATAAAGGGTTTGATGAAACTTAGAGGGAGCATAGATTTGTGTTCCACCTTTTGTGATTCAAAAGCATGAAGACTTGTTCATCTCCTACAACCTCTATAGGCCTTTACATTTGGGAGGACATAAGTAATCATAGGAGCTTCATGCTATTCTTAGTTTGCTTACAAAATTAGGTTATTCTCAGCAGAAATCAAAATCCAAAATGTCTCTGTCAGTCACTCTGAATGTTACAGGTTCTGAGTGAGAAGGAAAGGATATTTGTGGATTGGGATGAAGATAGACACATAGAATCTCTTTTAGAATTTATTAAATATAAAGTTAATCAAATCAAATCTAAAGTTAGAAATTTTAATATCCAATTTAAATAATGAAATTAATTAAGATAATAAAACATAATATTCAATTAAATAAATTGGAAAGAGGATAACATAACACTATTTTTGTTTCCTTGTCATGAATTCAACAATTAATAGAAATTGACAGATGTTTGAACCTGTTACTATTGTTAGTTCATGAAGTCTCTTCCTTTTATCCTTATCTCCATTAAAATATCCAGAGAAGAACAACCTTAGAAAGTTTATGGACTTTTGAGGCTTATGAGTCATGGCTTTTTGATGACTTGGAAAGAGACAGGACAAGATAATGATAAAACATAATTTATAATTTTTAAAATAAACAATTTATGTATTAATAAGCACTATTCAAGTTAATTTATATGAAAATTTTCAGAAAAAATTTGTTTTTATTGCAAAATTTATTTTTTCAGAAAATTATTCTTTTAAATTTTCTTTAAAAATTAATGAGGCGAATAATAAATCGAACAACTGATACAATTCTTAAATTTGATTTGAATAATTAAATTTAATCTAATTTTATAATTTATTATAATTATTTTAAATAGTGAGTCAAACTTAAGAGAAGAATTAAAATTTTAATTCATTAGTATTATGTGTGTCTTTTATTTTATATGTATTTTATTTTTAAATAAAAATATAATAAAAGAAAATTTTAAATAATTGAAAATTTTAATTATTTCAAAAATTAATTAAATAACAAGAAAATATAATGTCTTTGACTTTATCTTAATATACATATATATGTTAATCATTTTCACTAATATTAATTTAATGACTAAATCCTATTTTTATTCATAAATTAAACAAAAAATTTAAAGAATAAACTAATTTAAATAGAATCTTGGAACAAAGTAGAACATACCGTTCATAGAAGTGGGAAGTCCTCCATTCGAGGATGATGTGATGACCGAGCAAAGACAAAACGTCACTGTTGTCAGAGACACGTTAGCGCAAGAGTCTCTGCCACCTCAGCGCGACACTACAACTTGAAAACGCTCTGATCTTGATCTGTTCCATCCATGCAACAACCTTTGTTGTCTTGTGATTTGGTCATTTCCATTTCCATACTTCCATTTCTGGCCACTCAATTTTTCCTTGAAAGCCGGATCTTTTTCTGTAAATGTACGCTTAGGGTCATACCCAGTTGATAAAAATTGAATCTTGATGTGTGCAATATAGAAATAAAGCAACTTTATTTGATTTGTTTCAGGGTACATCTAGAAATCTGCGAATTTTGTCAGTTCAATCGCACGTGACCAAGTGGGTATATTTGCATCTATATCACTGAGTCGGTAATCTATGTGGATATACATAACATTCCTCCGTCAGTATATGTTTGTTTGCCCACTTCACAGTTGTAGGTGATTGTTCTAGTTAGTGATTGCTTTGCTATGGCGGAGAAGGATAAGAGGAGAGACTCATCGGAGTTCTTTTTGGATGATGAGGATGACAATAGTCAGGATGTTGAAGTGAACAAGATTGAGAGCGCAGAGAGCAGTGATGGAGAAGGAGAAGAAGAAGAAGTTGAGAATGGTGATCAGAGTGATGATGGGACTTTTTACTCTCAACAATGGCCACAGAGTTTTAGGTAACTTTAGTTCTCTCCATATTGTTAAAGGGGTAACTTCGTGATTCGTTGTATTTATGTTGATTCTTCATTTTAGGTTAGC
The DNA here is from genome assembly GCA_024703695.1 of Erythroxylum cataractarum. Taxonomy (NCBI): domain Eukaryota; kingdom Viridiplantae; phylum Streptophyta; class Magnoliopsida; order Malpighiales; family Erythroxylaceae; genus Erythroxylum; species Erythroxylum cataractarum. Next base: position 59,359,269 of record JANJEY010000234.1, on the reverse strand, counting down.
TCGTTTCAGTGTCTTCTTTGGAATTCCTTTCTTTAGGTTGATATGGAAAGGATAAATCTTGTGTAAAATTAAGAAGTACTCTGTTGTACTGGTATGGCCAAGCTAAAAATTTTTAGTTTGACTCATCATCGTCACTCTTTAAGCGAAATTCTGAAATACCATAGTTCATGTTCTAATGAGATCATAACTTCTCTAGGTTACGAAGAAAACAATTTACTTCGAGAGCTTTTCACTGTCTTTAATATTAGGAAAAGTTCAGGAGTGCCTTTCTGTATCTTCCAATTGAGATTTATCCCTTTTGAAGCTGAACTTTTTTGCAGTTTTCTTACTCTGTGGATGGTTTTTCGGGAACTATCTTTTTATTCAGATTATAAGTTTTTCATGAACTAGTTTCTCTACGATAAAGCGAACATGAGTTGAATTTTTGGTTTCCTTTAAGTTGGACCACTTCTTGGTGGTTTAAAAATCTTACTTTATGTTTAGGCAGTAACCCACATGTTACAGATAATACTTAAAGTTAAAGGTATTCAAAAGCTATAACTGACTTCAAACTAATTATAAAATGTTTCTTATAAAAAGCACAATCTCTTGAGGATAGTTCTAGTCGTACCGGTTTGCTTATTTAGGAGTCATATGGTTACACAAAGCTAATTCCTGCAACAATAATTTCAAGTCTGGAAGCTATTGCAGAATTCCCTTTCACTCTTATCAACTTTCTTGTTTGCCTTGCCTTTTTCATCTCTGAGTGAGGAAGATGGGGTGAGAAATGAGTCCTTTGAGATATCTGAAAAGCCCCTTTTCACTAAATAGCTCAAACTCTCCCTATTAGCCTAAGATTGGAGAGTTATGTGAACCTGAAACTTTTCTTTATTTTTATCAGAGAACAAATTCAATGAGTTACTTGCAGAAACAGTTGATAATTGGTAGGTAGCTGTCATTCAGTTTCTGACAGACGTAGAATCTTGCCTTAATGCAAAAACATTTCCACTAGTTTACAGAATAACTAATTGAATTATTGAGTTGGAAATATGCTTGCTTTAATATGAACTCCGACTTCTTCACATTTGAATTAAAATCTTATTAAAGAAGCACTTAGGTCTACTCATCTTGTTTCCACTAGAAGCTAATCCAAGTTTTCCATGAATATGTATTATGAACATGGTATCTCATCATATATTAATATGTAAGGATATTTGTCTCAAAAGCAGAGTGACCAAAGAAGGAGAATTAGCAAAATTTGGAGACCGGATTCGACAGTACATAGTCAATGTCATGTTTCTTGTCTGCAATATATTCTTATATGAAACAGTCAAATTTGTTACCATGTGGTGTTTCAAAATGACCAAGTCCATAATGACTAACCTATAAGGAGCCAAGATAGTAACCACCATAGGACTTTCATTTTTTGTTCAGCATCGTAATATACAGGTATGGTACCTCTTGGCTCTATGGGCAAACCAACCAGTCAACATTACATTTTCTTCTACACCTTGTACTTTGAAAAGGACCACAGATTGGGAGATGTATTTTCTGTGAACTGAATGCTTAACTCATGCTCTATTTTTCCACCCTGATCTTTGGAATTTTTGGGCCAGAGAAACAACAGACCCTCTCACTATATCAGCATCACCTTATTTTGGTTATCTTGGACGTTTACCAAGTGCTGGATATTCAAGTTTGGATAATTATACCCTCTCAAACCTGGATGCAAAGTTACTGTCTGATACTGAAAGGCATTACTCAAAGGAAGAGTTAGATAAGATTTCCGTAGCGCTTTCCTCAGTGTCAAGAGTTTCATTTCTCACTGGAGAGTTTCCCATTGCTCATGGATGTAGCTTCACTCAAACTATCTTCAATGGTATGCCCTAGTATTGTTTCTGACTTTTCTAGACTTTTTCCTGCATTTGGAAACAAGAAGATTGTCATGTTATTGTGATACCATTTTTCTATTTGCCGACAGAAAAGAGGACTAGGAATTAAAAGGTCAAACGTTTTAACAAAGTTACACACAGGATTTTAACGAAATTAATACAATTTGCATTTCTTTGGTCAAATTTTTTGCGTACAGATTTTGTAGGTTGATTATCTGACTTGCTGCCTTTCAACAGCCTTCAATGTGATGGTTGGAGTTGGGCTTCTTTCTATGCCTTATACTATGAAAGAAGGAGGCTGGGCAAGCTTACTCATTTTGGCTATTTTTTCAAGTGTGTGTTGCTACACGGCTATTCTCGTGAAACAATGCTTTGAGAGCAAAGAAGGCATCATAACCTACCCAGACATAGGAGAAGCTGCTTTTGGGAAATATGGGCGCCTTCTAATATCTGTGAGTTTCTTAAAACTTACTATGGCCAATGCTATAACTTTTAGTTACCACTAGGGTATGAGCACTAGGCAAGCCTGTGATCCAGATATTTTAATCTATATTTTGTATATCAAGATTAACATGAATTAAGTAGTCAGCTATTGAGTTGCATTGTTCATGGAACTGCTCGTTATGCATCTTCAGTTAGTAGACTTGGTATGTTAAATTCTGTTCTCATCTAAAATTTGCTCATTTTCTAGAAAGTTAGATAAAAAAGTGTTTTGAAAATGAAAGGAATGTGATATTCATATGGCTTTGTCTATATTTGAGCTTTCATCAAGTCTAATATTTTTGTAATCTTGGGCTTTGGTGCAGATTGTTTTGTACACAGAATTATATGTAAGTGCAACTCTGATTTTTTTCTCTCTGTTTTCCTGCGTTATATGTTGATTTGTTGTCAAGAAACTTATTGAAATTTCGCACTTTGCAGTCATATTGTGTGGAGTTTATTATTTTGGAAGGTGACAATCTTACCAGACTATTTCCTGGAACATCTCTGGATTTCAGTGGCTTGCAGCTTGATTCTCAGCACTTATTTGGAATTCTTGTTGCTCTTATTATACTACAACTGTTCTGTTAAAGGATTTTCGTCTGATCTCATACCTTTCAGGTTTTGCAGTCTTTCTCTGTCATGTGTCACCAGTGAAGTATTGAAGACGTGATAACTGATTATTTTTTCCCTCTATTTGTCTTTTCTGAAATTTGCTGCAGCTGGAGGAGTTTTAGCAACTGTTATAGTTGTTATCTGCTTACTTTTCCTCGGTACAGCAGGTGGCATTGGGTTCCATCATTCTGCTCCATTGGTGAACTGGAGTAACATTCCTTTAGTGATTGGTGTGCATAGCTTCTGTAATTCTGGTCATTCTGTGTTTCCAAACATCTACCAGTCAATGGCTGACAAAACAAAATTTTCTAAGGCAATAACAGCATGGTACAACACATTGTATAGGTTTCAAATAAATGCCATTTTTGTTACCTTTTTTATGCTTTAAACCTTTCTTCTTGTCTTCCAGCTTTATCCTCTCCTTTTTGGTTTATGGAGGTGTTGCAGTCATGGGGTTTCTCATGTTTGGTGAAGCTACAGTGTCTCAGATAACGTTGAATATGCCACCACATTCTCTGGCCTCAAAAGTTGCAAGATGGACTACTGTAAGTATGATTCGGGTCCTGTTTCAGGATTCTAGTAATCCCTTTCCTGAGCATAATTTAGTAAAAATCTAAATGGTTTCTGAACATTCATTATCACCATGATGCAGGTTACAAATCCCCTCACCAAATATCCTTTGGGAACTAGCATTGAGTTAAAGAGTAGACTTGAGTTTTTAATATAAGCATGTAGGTTAAACTTAGTACGATTGAAAATCATTTTTATGGTAATGCAAGAAGAACTCGAGGGGGTTGAGACACGAAAGTCTATTGAACATGAAGCGTAATAATGGCATGTTAGAGCAATCACATTACCAACTTAATCATGGCATCATCTAATACACATAATTGTCATCACATTTTAAAACCAAACTAAAGCCCTCATTTCATTCCTTAAAAACCAAATATACATTGTGATTTACAAACTATCCGAATATGTACAATGTTAAAACTAAGTAAATTACATGAGGAATTTTACAAAAAACTTTTATCTAATCCTTCAGTCTCAGTTGAATGACCTTTGAGCCATTGCTTTACAAAAGTACAAGAATTATTCTTCTTGTAGGGCCTGCCTATCTTTAATGTCCTCTCTCGGACCTGAAATATCAATGTTGCAATTTTGATAAGTTTTGCGAACTCAGTGATGTAACCATTATCGATGGTTCACCCAATTCATACCACATATCAAATCATATAAGCATATAATTCACAACTTTCCATTTAACAAATTGCACCACATATTATATATTTCACATATGCCGATCTCATTTAATTACTTGTCCACATTATAATTCAATCAGTTAATCACACTTAATAAGTGTATATGCAATGTTCGTGTGACCCACTTTTAATTATTACGTTGTTGTGACTGAGTGCCTAAACTATTATTGTTGATACTGACCTTATTGAAACTGTCCCTTACTCATTGAACATACCGAGCCTTTGGCTCTTAACCACATTCTGAGCTTTAAGCTCATTTTTGGTGGCTACTCATATCACAACTATCTTTATCTGATCATGCATTCGTGTATGAAATGCATCACAATAATATTCAATCATTCATTATTTCAATCATTCCCATTCTCAGTCTCAATCTCATTCCTATTCAAACACATTTACAGTCCCATTCCCATTTATCATTGAACCTTAGTCCAATATTCAATAAATATGTTGAGTAACACATATTTCATCAAATTCACATTCAAGGAATACTTTAATATCACATTCATCAATCAATACCTCAGACCTTCATGTCTGGAATTAGTACAAACAATCCCTATTCAAAACATAATATATAATAGAAAAATATTAAGTGAGACCGTCTAGGTTACTCACAAATCGCTCCAAAAAGCTATTGCCTTAAAGTCCTAGCAATGTCTAGATGATGACGCTCAATGTGCTCCTCAATAACATATAATACATACACATATCACAGTTTTGCACACTTTCACCCGTACTCATTTAAG
>JANJEY010000234.1:59161181-59179681 GCA_024703695.1 Erythroxylum cataractarum | reverse complement strand
ATTTCTTAACTAATTCTATATATTTTATTATTATCAAAACATAAAGGGATTTAATTTGTTAACCACCATTGGTCCAATATATATATATATATATATATATATATCAACCATTCATGCTCAACATTCATCATCGTCATGCATATACAAATTCACATTTCCTATCCATACATAAATTCATTCTTCATTAACATCATAAATTAAGAGTTTTACAAACTTTAATAGCATTTCAAGCCACAATACATTAATATTCCAAAATCTCCAAATTATACAAGACACTTAAATAATAATTGCTCAAAATACAATTATAACTTTGTTTTATATAAACTATTCCAAAACAAGACAAAACATGCAAATTCGAATTTATGCCTTGATTAACTTTCACTTGATCTTTTGCTCATCACCTGAATTGGGGAAAAAGAGTGGGGGTGAGGTTTACAGGTTCTGGATAACATGCTTATAACGAAAAAAATAAGCAATTCAAAAGTTTATTGTCATAGAAAATTCTTGTTGAAATCCTTAAAACACTTGTTTCTCAAAATCTCATCATGTAGTCACATTTACAAACCACAAAACATGAATGCATCAAACTTGTTCATATATTATAAGCACATAAGCACATTTGAATGATTTGGGTAGATCCATAAATATGACGCACTACACGTTTTCACATAGTGGACCTGTGTAGTCGTGAATTCTTGATAGAGTCCTTAAGGGAGCTTCGTGCCATCAGCGGGCAGGTGAGAGAAGTCTTTTCTTTGTCAACGTGCACGTGACATTTCTTGGATGGACTACCAAAACCCACATAACACATATTTCAAACTTGTTGCCCAAAATAGCACTTTTAAAAACTTGATTTTTCATAAACATGAGATATTTCGAAAACAATTTCTAAAAACATGATTTCATACACATGTAATCCTTTCAAAGGAAGCATTTTCATAAATCATCACACAATTCACATGTCAAACATGTAGCAATTCCGCAATTCATTCAACACATACTTAAGACAACACTTATGATGCAATTTGAAATCATTAAATTTTCTTGATTTAAATAAACAAAAGTGGTTTATTTACTCTATTATAAACATGGAACCCACCTTATTTTTCCTTGCTTGAAAACCTTGCTCAAAAAGCCTTTACTCTTTCTCCTTTTGTCTCTCTTGATTTTCTTCAACATTGACAAAAAATTCCAAATCAATAGGCATTCCAATTGAGAAACCCATAAGACATATTCACTAAAATTGATCTTAGAATCCTTAGACCCATACATGTCTTAAGCAGTAAGAACCAAAACCATCTAAAAAATCCAAAGATCAAAATCCATTCTTAACTTGAATCTTCTCTAAATGAAGAGTTTGATGGCTTAAATGAGAGTTTTCTTTCTCCTCTACCTTTTTCCTTCTTAAATAAGCTTCAAAATCCCTGTTAAAAACTAAGAAAAATCAAAACCTAGCTCTTCTTCCTTCTGTTCTTCTCTTCTCCACCGATTCTCTCCTTCTTCTCTCTTCTCTTTGTTTCTTTTTCTCCCAATTTCGTTTTTCCTTCTTCCTTAAAAGCAAGCCTACTCTTCTTTTTACAATTTTTCCATTAATGAGTGCACACAGACCCATATACCCTTCCTTATATTCCTTGTAACTTAAATGCTCAAGTGACTTGCCAATTTTGCCCTTCATGCAATCTTACTATCTTAACTAATGATCATGGGAAAATTGAAAGAATTTGATATCACTTCCTTCTAGAAAAATGTTCCTCATTGTCTTACGTTTCTAATGAAACCAAATTATTTAATTTGGTTTGGAAATATGAAAGTTATATCCCCAAACATTTCCAAACTATTATTATACGAAAATAATATTATGTGCGTGAATTCTATACAAAAATTGACATTCTTAGAGATTAAATTAAAACTAAATTTCATCAGAAAATTTGTAGCCCTATCTCTCTAGTTTACTCCAAATCAAATATCATCTCATTTAGATAACTAGAGAAAAAGTTATGGCTAAAACACTGAATTATACTCAGTGAACATGTTTCAACTTATAACTTCCAACTTTTAGACTTCCAACCTTTCACATATAATAGTTCTAACTTCCAAGTAAAAGTTTGGGGTCCAACAGTCTAGTTCATTACTGACAATGATTTTGCTTAACAAGCAACTGGAAGAAAACTGCAAAGCTGGTATATTTTTTTTATTGGGCTCATTATATTACATATTGCATTGACCTAATGTTGAAATATGTAAGAGATGCTAGATATTGTCCTATCATTGATGAGACTATACAGAAAGAAAAAAAGTGAACAAATTCATTTACAATCATGCATTCGTCTTAAATTTATTGAAAAAAAATTTAACCAATGATAATAATTTGTGTCGTCTTGCTATTACAATATTTGCAACTAATTTCTTATCATTGTTTTGTTCTGATGAAAAAGGAGTTGAAGCAATTATTTACAAGTGATAAGTAAGTTTTATCTCAACATGTTAGGTCTAATGCATTTTCCTATCATTAATGAGACTATACAGAAAGTAAAAAAAGTGAACAAGTTCATTTACAATCATGCACAAGTCTTAAATTTATTGAGAAAGAATTTAACCAATGGTAAGAATTTATGTCATCCTACTATTACAATATTTACAACTAATTTCTTATTGTTGTTTTGTTTTAATGAAGAAGGAGTTGAAGCAATTGTTTACAAGTGATAAGTAAGTTTCATCTCAGCATGTTAGGTCTAATGTTGGGTCAGAGGTTCTAGAATTATAGTTGAAGATCATAAATTTGAATATCAATTTCAATTTTAATTTGAGTTTGTGAGTCTTTAGTGAGGGTACTTTGCCTGGCTGAAAGTGATGCGAAGGCAACAATGAGTTATTTTGATAATATTATGGAGAGGGTAAAGGAAGTAACCAAGGCCAATATAAAAAATAGACCTTCTTTATACACATCTTATCTTGTAATTATCAATGAGAGATGAGAAAGGTAACTTTATTCTCTCTTGTTTGCAGTTCGCTTATTTTTAAATCCTAGTGTCTAATTTATACCAAAATTTACAAAGAAAGTTAAAGTTAATAGGGGAATTTTAATAACTATTACAATAATTGTTGCCCATAAGATGATACAAGATCCCCGAAGCTTACAAACGGAAGTTTATAAGAATGTTTTTGGGATATCCATTAATAGTCGTCAAGGAGACGAGCTTAATTCAAGTTTTTTTTTTTCACTTTTGTTACATGTTAAAAATAAATCATCACTTTATTTTGTTTATAATTTTTTTGTCCTAAATTTTCCTGGTACAACCAATTCGGAAGAGGTGTTTTAATATTTGAATGCAACAAAGTGTGAAAGATTTAGAGCATAATTAAATTCATCCATTCCAAGAAAACAAATAGATTGGAACACAAAAGATTTAACAACTTGGTCTTTGCTTGATATAGTTTAAAGCTTCGAGAATGGTGTGTTGTTATTATTATTATTAAGTTAAATATAATTTCTTAGTAATTTAATTTAATTTATTTACTAGGAATCTTAGTAGAATAAGCAGTTCTGTAGATTCTATTTGCCTTGACCATATCAAATTTTTAGCGGATTGAGTTTTTGAGGAACTGAGTTTGATATATGATTTTAACTTGGAAGATAATCTTGGATGGAAAAATATTAAATGTCATTTGGTGCAATTTGAATGATGTTAATGATGAGGCTCCACTTAATGATAATGATTTTATGCAAAAAGGAATTGATGGCAATGAAATTTGAGCGGATATTCAATTAAATAAAATTATAGGTTTTCCATTTCTTCTTTTCCTTTAATTCTACTTATATTTGATACATATGTTAAGTTTTTTATATATATAATATAAATATAATTGTAATCATTTTTATTTCAGATTTCATTTCTAGTTGTAGTTTTCTCGAGACAAATTCTTGTTGTAATGCTTAGAGAGTCTTGAAATTATTCTTTTTATTTGATATTTTGATGTAATTATTATTTATTTTCTAATGAAATTGTAACATTTTTAAGTACTTTATATTATCCATAATTTTATATTTATATGATGATTAAATTATTTTTATATTAATTATGGTTATTTTTATATGTCAAATATGTGAAAATATTATTAAAAGAAATAAATATATTGTTGTTATTTCAAATTTCCATTGTTATGATTTTTATATAGAAGATTGAAGTAAAGCTAAAAATTATATAGTACAATATATTGAGTAACTATTTTGGAATTTTAAAAAGTTTATAGATTAATTTATAATTTTTAAAAATTATCTAAAATAGTACCTAATGTTGACTGATGTTAGTACATTATCGTACTAAAACTAAATTTAGTATTGGTGATAATAGGGTATTCATAATATTAGAAGAACCTATAGAAGAAAGGAAATTTAAGATGCGTGACTCCATAACATATGTTGCTCATTTATCAAAGTTTAAACACACATTAAGAGTTAGAAACTAAGATAGATTAATTAAATAAGTAAAATAAATTTAAATATTTATGTGAAATCAGCCACTTTGAGTTTGTCTTGGCTTTTATATGGAAGAAGAGAAAGAAATACATTAAAAGTGGAAGTATTATAAGGCTAATGGAAGAATTACAAGGCTTGAGCATATATATATTTGTCACTATTTCATACAAGTCATTATTTCATACTAGGTACAATCAAATGTTGGCATCATACTAAACTCTTTAGTCCTTCCTTTTCAAGTTATATTTTCAACATTTTCAGTTCAAATTCTTATATCTGTCAATTTATGCAAAGAGAAGTTTATGACTTTGTCCTTATGTTTTATAGCCCTTTTTAGTATCTATAGCATACATAGCATACAATATTTATCAACTTATTTTGTAATATTTCCATTAACACAAATTAAACAAACTAACAAGCAGGTTTCATATCCATAGTTAGTGCATCCATCTTAGTTAGAAGCTTTGGCTTCATATCAAGGTCACATTTGATATTGTCACTCACATTTATAGTATCATTAACATCCATATCGTCACTAACATCCATATTTTATTTATCTTAACTGAAGTAATGAGCCTCCCAATATCGGGCTGCAATTGAATCATAAACAACATATTGGATTCTAGTTATATAACAAACTTTATAAAATGAGATACTTCACACTTACCTCCTTATCAACATATAAAGCTGAATACATAATCATTAATTTCTTCTCATACTTAAAATCTGATTATAAGTTAGTGCATATGTAAACAAAAGCATATGTTTATATAACAGATGGATGGTACAAACCATAAGAAATATGAACTGTTGAAAATAATCCAAAAGACATAACAAAAGCTTATAACTAGAATACTTAACAAAGTTTAACAATTAAAATAACTAGAGATGAGTGAAAACCAAGTGAAATCCCATTACGTGTGAGCATTCACAATGTTGAAAGTAATTTATAAAAATGTGATTAAAGTAGTTGTTGACAAACAATCGTTAATGCTTACTAATCATCTAATCCACTAACAAAATTTTCAATTACAAATTCAAAACACAATGTATAAAAAAGAAAGAAAATTTAAGAAAAACATATAAAGATGTTTTTTCAAAGAAGCTTTGGAGGAGATCCTGTTGAGAAATGCAAGAATAGAGAATGAAGAATGAAAAGAAACTTTCTACTATTTTCATTTTGACTATTACGGAATAGATTATGGTATTTATATTAATTTTCTTCCTTTATTTATGAAAAGACCATAAATACAAATAAAAATATCTCACCTAATACTAAAAGAATTTTGTGGTTACAAAAAGACTCTTGAATTAATTCATATTAGTTTCAACACCATATAATCCTAAGAGTTATATTCTAAAAATTTTAAATTACTATTTTCAACATCCCCTTTTAATTTGAAAATTTTCTTACTCTTAATCTTAAAAAATCTTCAAACTATAATGCCTTTGTAAAAATATTCATAAGTTGATCTTGAGTTTTCACATACTTAAGCTCTACTTCCTTGTTGGTAATACATTCTCTAATAAAATGATACTTTATACCTATATGCTTGCTTCGATAGTGAAACACTAGATTATTGGCAAGTGTTTGTGTAGACTTGTTAGCAATGTAAATATTCATGACTTTTTCTTATGGTAAATGGAGTTCCTTTAACAATTTTCTAAACTAAATAGCATGATAAGTACATGAAGTTGTCACCATATATTCAAATTCACAAATTGAAAGAGTAACAATAGATTGCATCTTCGAACTATATGAAATAACACATTTACCTACAAAAAAATTCAAAACCATTTATACTCTTTCTATCACCAATATCTCTCACAAAATCGCTATAATAAAATCTCAAAATTTTGAAATTATTAGAAGAGGAGCAAAATAGTCCAAAATCCCCTTGGCAACTTTTATATGGGTGAAGGAAGAAGTTTTTATAAATCGACTTATTACTCCAATTGAATAAAAGATATCGAGTCTTGAACGTGTTAAATATCTTAAACTTCTCATAAGAATTTTGAAAACAATAGGATTTTCCTTATCTCCATATTGATCATACTTTTATAATTTTAGTTCAATTTATATAAGTGTGTTTATAGGGTTATAATCAAATAGTTTGAACTTCTTTAAGACCTCCTTTGTATAACCCTATTGAGAGATGAATATTCCTTCCTCTATTTGCCTTACCTTTAGGTCCAAAAACATGACATAAGTCCTATATTGGTCATTTCAAATTTAAGTGGCATAGCCCCTTTAATTTTTCAAATAAGTTTTAATTATTTCTTGTGAAAATAAGATCATCCTCATAAAGACAAACAAGAAAAAATTCTCCATTATTATGAATTTTGATGTAAAGATCATATTCATTAAGGCAACAAACAAACCTGCTCATGAGAAAATTTGTTTATGCAATTATTCCATATCCTTATTGCTTGTTTCAATTCATACAAAGCTTTCTTCATTCTCATTTTCTTCTATATTTTAGCCACATAATCCAATGGTTATTAAACATAGACTTTTTCTTTAAGAGAGACATTAAGGAAGACTAACTTTACATCTAGATAAAATTTTTATTTCATTTGACATACCAAAGAAATGAGTAAATGAAAAGTCTCCATTCGAGTAACAAATGCAAAAAACATCATCATAATAAACTCCACACTTTTACTTGCATCCTTTACATGCCTTGCTTTGTATTTTTTTAATCTCTACATTAAGGTTCTTTTTCATCTTGATTATCCACTTGACAGCAATGGTTCCTAACTTAGGAAGAATTGTTAATTATTAAATATTATTCTTTTTAATTGTCTTGATTTCCTCATCCATGGTTAATCTCCACCTTTTATCTTGCATGACTTCTTTAAAATTTAATAGTTCACTATCTATAAGAAAACAATATAATTCATCATTATCGAGAATAAATTCATTAGATATTACATAAATGTCTCCTATATATTTCATTTCCCTCAAGCTTGCTTTTGAACTTTCTTTATGAGACGACGGAAGTGGTGAAGGACGTGGAGTTGTCCCTTGTATAAGCACTGTAGTCTCTTGTTCTTCTTCTTCTATAAAATATGGAAGAAAATTTTAATTTTTTTCTTCATAAGCCTCCCAATTCCATATAGCTTTGTTATCAAATTCAACATTTTGACTTAGCACCACTTTACTATTGTTTGGATTGTATAGTCTGTAGCCTTTGAAATATAAATAATATGCAATAAAGACATGTTTAACACTTTGATCATCAAGCTTGGATTTTTCTTAATGCGGAACTTGAGCATACGTAATGTTTTCAAAAATTCGCAACACTAGATTAATTCCACTCTATGCTTCTTGAGGGATTTGATCTTTGACATTTGATTTTGGAGAATGATTGTACAAAATACATTGCATAAGAAATTTAGTTTAAAACTCCTTAGGCATATTTTTGTCCTTTAATATGCATCTTACCATATTAAGGATGGTTATATTATTGTTTTAATTATTTTATTTTATTGTGTTGATATTAAAATTTATAAAGGATTATAGATATCATGAGTTTCATAAAAATTATTAAATTCATTAGATGTAAATTTGTCTCCTCAATTGGATCTCAAAGCTTTAATTTATAATCATTCCTTTTTTACAAGCATTTTAAAATTATTAAAAGAAACAAACACTTCATATTTTTTCTCAAGAAAATAAACCCAAGTTTTTCTACAAAAATCATCAATAAAAAGTAAGAAATATTTTTATAACCAAATAAAGGTGAATTGATTGGTCCACATATAATAGCATGTACAAGTTGAAGAGGACTAGTGGCTATTAATATTGCTTCTTTATGAAAACTCTTTGTAGCATATTTTCAATTAATTAGGATGGTTAATTAAAGCTATCCCTTATACCAACTTCTTTTCTCCTATGACCTTGAAAGTTTCAAAATTTAAGTGGAAAAATCTCATGTTCGAACACCTTGCTCCATCTCACAAATCAACTTTCAAACATTTTGCTTTAATTGGTTTAATGTTCAATTTGAACATCCTATCAAAGATTCTTTTTCCAGCTATAACTATTTAATATAGTCATGTTAACAATCATTTAGAGTTTTGATCTCAAAGCAAAAGAATTTTATTTTTCATCAGAATTTCATACTCCTTTTTAAGGACTTAAAATATTACTTTTAACTTAGGTGCACAATAAACATTGGTGATCAACTTGTGACTATTATCTTTTGAAGAGATGAAAATTGTACCTTTTCCTTCAATATGTATTTTTGATAAGTCTCTAAAGGAAACATTTCCTCTTATCTTCTCATCAAACTCTACGAATATGCCTTTGTATCCGTATATGCAATTGCTTACACCAGTATCCGAGTACCACATATTATCAACATCATTTTTTCTTCTTTACTTATTAACAAAAAATTAGCACTTCAACTTATTGATTGTCATTAATAAGATTAACCTTTTCTTCAGTATTGTTAGTGGCACTATTACATTCCTAAGAACAATGGTATATTTTAGAAATATTAAAATAATTAACTTTAGACTTGTTGTACCTCCTTTTATTTATATTTCAATAGTAGCGTCGTCCTTTTCCTTTTATTCTTTCATGCCCTCTTTATGATGATTAGCTTTTATCTTAAGTATTTGTGCCTTTTGCATTCCCTCTTCCCTTTTTTTTACAAATCACAACTACATCATATTCACCATTTACATCCTCTAAATTGATTATTTTATGCTCTATCATTCTTTAAAGTAGTCTCAATTTTGAGAACTTGCTCTAATGACTCCTTTTGTCTTCTCTTGACCATTTCTTTATGGGTTTGTAAATAACTATTTAATTGTTTAATGGACATTGAGTCTAAATCTTTTGATTATTTAATGACACACACCACATAAATCAAATTTGAGAGTTGAAGAACAAATAATTTTCTGCACTACACGTTCATCTTCTACCTCATATCTATGTCTCTTTAATTGATTTATGGTCGCCTTCACTCTTATATAATAATTTGAAATTGACTCATATTCCTTCATCTTAAAAACTTGAAAAATCATTTCTTAGTGTTTGAAGGCTCACCTTCTTTATTTTATCAATATCTTGAAAAGGTTTTTCTAAATATTCTATACTTTCTTCAAACTAGTTGCATCAACTACCTTTTCAAACATTAAATCCTTCAAATATCAATGGATGGAAGTGAGAGCTCGTTGATCTTTCTTTCTTATATTGGACAAAGCTTCTTTCATTTTGAGATGGACTTTTTTCATTTGAGGCTTCTCATAGTCTTTCTCTACGCCTCTTATACATCTTGACAATTAAGTAAAGCTTTCATACATAGACACCATTTCGCATAATTCTTCTTTGTGAGATGAGAAAATTGGAAAGAAGTGAGTCCATTACTTGTCATTTCTTGTTTTTCTCATAAAACTCTTCTCTATACTTTAAGAAATAAGGCTTTGATACCACTTTGTTGAGAAATGAGAGAATGGAGAATGAAGAATAAAAAGAAACTTTCTTTTATTTCCATCTTGACTATTACAAAATAGATTATAAGGTTTATAGAAATATTTATCATCTATTTATGAAAAGAGCATAAATACAAATATAAATAACTCACTTAATACTAAAGACTTTTGTGATTACAAGAAAATTTTTGAATCAATGTATACTATTCTCAATACCAAACTATCTTAAAAGTCATATTTTGGAAAATTTAAATTAATATTTTCAATAAATCCAATTTGTCGTTGTTGTTTCTTCTTTTTCTTTTACTCTTATAAATCCTAAGAGATATCAATTAGGAAAACTAAAAACAAAGAAGCAAAGAGATGATAGGGTCTTAAGAAGAAGAAAAAAGTGAAAGGGAGAAGAGAGAGGAAAAAAAGGAACTAAGATGTTTTGATAATTGGTTCTGGCAATACTCAGAAAACACAAATTTTATTTTTTTTTCATAATAAGGTTGCAGTTTTTCCAAATTTAAAAGCAAAAAACCACTAATTTGATAATTAAACACATTTTGATAAGTTTTTTTACAACTACATCAACAAATCATTAAAATAAACACAAATGGGGATGGATAACTTGTTTATAATTATATAATAATATTAATTTTAGAAACAAGTGAAGCCATAACTAGCTTCTCTTTGATTGGCAAACGCAAACTAAAGGCTTTGATTAACATATTAAGAAGCAATATCATTGTTATTACTATTATGTCGTTAGACCTAGTTTAAGTGCAATCAGACATCATTGGTCAACTTATTAACAACTGGCCTATGAGACCTAGGCTGATGGGAATTATGGCTTAAACTAATATATATAACGAATGGATCTGTGTTCTTGTTTGGGCTTACCAAAATTTTTAGTTGTCTATATTTTGATTTATTAGACTTGCATTTTGTATCACCCCACTCCCGCATGACCCGAACCTGACATCGATGGTGATATCCGAATTCATGTCTTGCGAGGGTAGCGTGCTATATCACTCAGTCCAAACTCAGTATAATTTTTTTTTGAAAACACAAACATACACTATGCAGAAATCAATTAACATACACAATCACTAGTAAGTATAATGACCATGGGGGCCCTTTTCATAGATACAAATTAATTTAGTCCGTTGACTTTACAAATTGACCTAATCATTTGTCCAAAAATTCAGAAAATAGAATTTTATACAGAATTTATCAGACACTAACGCAGATGCGAACTGATCCCGACCTCTTCTTTCACTCACAAGCTGTTGTTATATGCCCATTGTCTAACGGGATATTCTTCTGGGTCCTGAAAAATAATTATAAATTTTGGGTGAGTTTTGCGAACTCAGTGAGTGACCATCATCGATGGCTCACCCAGTCACATAACACAGTGCACATTCACAATATTCATATTCAATACACTTACTTATTTCTATTATGCATATGCAATGCATCATTCACATCTACTCACTTTTAGATGTCATCGGACCGTAGTCTGGCATTAGAACACATTTATTTCATATAAGCATAAGGCATGTTGCCCTTCACTCAATCAAATATATGTAAGCAAATGAATATGAAATGCCCATGTGGCACTTTCCAATTTATTTCGGTGTTGTGATCGAGTGCCTGAACTGTCCCAATATGGGCACATTAATCGTTGAGCATGAGGCTCTAAATCATTGTAGGGCTCAAGGCCCGAATACAATCGTTGAGCTTTTAGCTCTCAGTGGCTGCTCCGGTCACAAATGTCATTATCTGGTTAAGCATTCATGAATGAAATGCATATGCTACAATTAATCACATTATTATGCACGTATGCATATGTCACAATCAATCAGCCTATGAATGTCACAATCAACATTTATGTATCACAAATAAATCACATGTATCCCAATTAGGCACATCATAGGCATATAGGTCGCAAATTCACATAAAAGTAGCACTTCTATAACCAACTGCCCAGTACACAGTCATCGGACCTTCTGTCCGGAATTCACAATCACAGTAAATCTCAAACCCACCATTATTTACCACATTCAACAATCCATTTATACAAAATAAAATAAAATAGAATGAAGGATGAAATGAGACCATCTCGGTCTACTCATAGTACGCTCCATATTAGTATTTGTTTCCAAATTTTGGAAATTCCTGACTGCGAACTCTTAGCCTGCGCAACCTATTTATTCAATACGTTGCACACATATTAATAATTTTGCACAATTATAATCATTGATGCATATATACATAGGATGCATATTCATGACTATCCTAGTATCAATCTATAAATTTTATCTAAAAAACCCTTTCAATATCACAACTCAAGTATGTCTAGGGCTTAGCCGCACTCAAAACCCTAAACTCGCAATTTATGCTTATTGTAATTTTTCTAAAATCATACTTTATGGCCTACTCCTCCCAATCGATGAGCTAGTCCACATAGGGTAAACTAGGCAACCACTCCTTGATAGAAAAATTTCTCTATGTATTAGAAATCCATAGACACTAAAATCACTCAATTTGGATCTCTATAGGTCCAATTATTGCTAAAATACGGACCAAAAAAATAATCTCTCGATCCTCTCACTTTGCCTTAATTAATCAGTGTCAATTTCATCTCTAAAAATTCACAATTTCCCAAGGAAATGAAATTAAATGTCTCACAAATCCGAGGCCTTGAGAATCAGGTCAATCAGAGGTCGGATGACAAAATTATTCACAAAAGAATGCAAATGGTTGATTTAGAGACAAAATAAAAATAAAACAAAAAAAAATTAAAATAAATTGTCTGCCTTGCACGCGGGCTCGCGAGGCTGCGGCTCGCCCTCCCGAGGTGTCGTCCTCACGAGGGCGAGGTTGATGCTCGCCCTCGCGAGGCGTTACCCTTGCGAGGGTGAGTTTGACTCGTGAGGGTCATTCCCTCGCCTGCCAAATTCATTTTTTTTCCATTCTCTTCTACTCCAATTTTCCTTCTCTTCTTCCCCAACGCATAACTATTAACACTAGTGTCCAAACTTGACAAATAAGGTCTCATTGGAAAGATCACAAAAAATCCTACAAGTTCCATGAAGGACTCACAGACCAATTTCAGCCCTAAGGGTGTCAAAAATGTAATCAAAGTTTCTACCTAATCACAAATTTTCCCAAACAATGCAACATTTTTCTAAAAACCATATCTTCCCATTCCCTTTTCCAACAATTCCAAGCTTTATATCAAAAGATAGATCAATACATATTATACAACGTTCATTAATAACTTGGAAGCAAATTCTACCTCTAGATAGGTCAAATTCTCAACCAAAGTTTCTGCCCCCATAATTCAACCTAAACCATAACCACACTTTAAAAAATTCATAACTTACAATCCAGATGTCCAAATTATGTAAACTTGATATCAATGGAAAGAGAAAAGAAAGGTCTACACTTTCTATGTAGAGCTTGAAAACCAATTCCACTTGTAACTAGGTCAAATACTCACATGATTGAGGCTGCCCTAGTAAAGAGTGTTAAATAAAGATATCACGTAAACCATATCTATACTTTAAAAATAAAAAACTTACAATTCTTACATCCACAAATAGCATATTAACCATCATTACAAAGCTGAAACATTCCTCTACAACTTTCCATAAGACCACTTGAGCTAATTTAAACAATAATCGTCCATAATTGGCTTCAAAACACAGTAATCACAAAACCTATACTTAGAGAGATTTCACACACAAAGCACATTAATACTTGAATTACCATCTGAACATTAACAAGTGATAACTTTCAACCTCAAAATCGAAAAATGTCATACATAGTGGAGATAGAATGCTAGCAAGAAAATCTTCAATTTCACGAAGAACAATTTCACAAAATCTGTCTACTTTAGCCTAGAAAAATACCCCAAAGTTTCAGGTCACAAATCTTCAATGTTAGAATCATAAACATAGCACTATTCCCCCTGCACATATTGCCCACTTTCAAGGAAAAATTCAGAACCCTTCAAGCCACAATCAGACAACACTTCCTTCATAATAATTCTAGATAAACTTATTCAAGCCAAACCTCATCTCAATAACATAACCATATAAAAATTATAACCAAATCATTGAAACATACACAAACCAAGTTTTCCATATTCACAACCTAACTCACATTCTTCCTCTTCCATACCATTTTTAAACAAAATTTCGCTCAATTTACTTCATAAATCCACCATAACTAACCCACAACCTATCCTTGAACATTAGTCCACAAATGCCAACACACACACTCAATCATCTTTCTTTAATAAACACTCATCTAACATCATTAAAATCAATCCAACACACTCAAATCACCTATACTACATGACATATCATTCATCCTCAATTAATCACAAATCAACCAAGGAAAATAATCTACACATATAGACCAAACATAATTTCATGTAATTAATGCACAAGACATCATAAGTAATGCATTTAACTACCAATTTGTACCCAAAACACAATTCTTACCTTTTCCTCTTCTTCAAAACTTCAAAATCTCACAATCCTCCTACCTTTGCCTACCACACACGACCATCATTGCCAACTTGAGGGGGTGAGGTTTAGGTTGGATAATTTTCTTTGTGAACACAAGAAGAGCAAGACAAGAAGAAATAAGGTAGAAAAGATGAGCAAATTGTTTTGAACAAAGAGGAAGAAAGCTACGAAGATGGAGGAGAAACAAACACATTTAAAGCACCAAAACCATTGGAAAAGAGAAGTGTCGTGGAAAACCAAAGAAAGTGGGACTTTTATTAATCTATACCACATAGTGGCATGTTACGCCAGTGACAGGTGTCACTTGCCATATGTCACCATCCTAAGCCTCCAATTAGTTCCTCTCCAATTAACTATCAATTTCTAATCTAATTTCTCCCCCAAAATTCCAATGGCTCAAAATTAATAAATTCTAAAATCATGAATCTAATTTCTAGTGCCATTGGATAATACTTTTTACTACCGGTAACTAGTCAGTCTGCCACTTGGCATTTTTCCTAGTCTGGAAATTTTTTTAGAAATTTTCTAGAAAAATTTCTAAAATTTTCCAAAATTTCAAATCTCTTAATGACCCACTCTAATTAAATTTTCAAGCACAAAAATCACATTTATGACGAAATATACCGGAAAATGTCATAAATGCATGTACAATCATTTACATGTGCAAAAGTCACTATTTACGTGTATGTGAATGCATGAACACTCTAAGACAATCTTAAACACTCAGAGCCCGTTACAAATGACTATTCTACCCTTCCCCTCGGGGATGGGATGTTACAACTCTCCCCTCCTAATAAAGATTTCGTCCTCGAAAGTCATTTCCAAATTTTTCACTTCCAATCTTAGCAACACATATGTCAAATGTAATTCCGATAACCATAAAACAACTTATAAATCCATAGTCCTATTATCGCAATAATTTTATATGGACTACTTTAAGTCAAACTTAGTTTCCCCTTATTTACTCCTGCATTTTCATCTTGGCAAAGGTGAAAGACTAAAAAACAAGGCATCTGTTTCACTTTTCATCAGTGTTAGTACGCTTAACTTCTAAATATTTCTCCATAAATTCACAACTTTGATGTGATCCACCAAAATCCATTCGTCTTCCAAAACCCACTTTATTCAGATTTTAAAATCATTTCACTCACTAACTGTATCCCATATTTGTTCTGGCTTTTACTCAGGTTAAACGACTCTTTTTGTCGTCTGATACCTCTGATGGTATCACCAGGATAATGATGATTATGCCTGTAGTCACTTTGCACTATACATTAATTTCATATACTGAAACACTCTAGACATATATGCTTTTTACCTATCTCCAATAGTCAAGACTAAAAGGAACTCAAACATGTAATCACTCAGTTCGATATTCTTAGCCTCCAATTGCTCTTTAGATGTACTCTTACTAGGACATATATCTGGATCAGGTAGTACACATACTTTTTCATCCAATCATAGTCCCTCAAATCCTCACTTTGGCTTTCCCAATTCTTTTTTGCATTTTAACTCGACATTATACACTCCACACATGTGGTACTCTGCTATCGAATGTTCTGTTCGATGCAGTTAATAGAACACTAGCTTTATTAGGACATGTTCATCTGCACAATCCATTCAATCTTTTCCAATTCAATTCGTACCTCCATCTCTACTAATCTGTCTATTCATATGTATATCTAAAGTTTCTTTACACATCATGATTCCAAGCTTTCAAACCAATTACTAACTATGGCAGAAATGTTCAAGTCATGTACCCAAATTCAGCTTATGAGACTACAATTGTCCTTAGGTACACAAAATCACTTTACTATTATAATAGATTGCATCTTAATCTCTCATGGAAACTTTTTCATATACAGCAAAATCGCCAAATCGAAGCGGTATAATTAACACTGAGGTTATGAATTCCTAAAAAATTCTTTTTATCTTCACCATTAATGCAGCTTATATATATTCCGCAAATATTCAAAATTTCATCTTCTTTTGTCAATAAGATCAAAGTCACTCATTGATATCATGTTGCTTGAATCATTTTAACCGTTAGTATCATAATCTTATTGGGGTATCGTTAATTCCAATAGATATAATCTCAAACTCATTGCGCTTATGTTTAGTTCTCGTAATTCATTAAGTAACTAATTCCTTAGTGACATAATATTATCATATGATTTTTTCAATCTTCCCATTCACTTATTTCTCTTGAATAATTTTCTCCACACCTGTATTAGTAATACCCTTATCAGATATAATTTGTGGTTCCCTAAACATATTTACACTGACTATAATGTGAACCTAAGTTCACCTCACAGTAGCAAGAGTATCTTCTTACATGTATGTGTATGCATGAACACTCCAAGACAATCTTAAATACTCAGAACCTGTTCCAAATAACTATTCTACCCTTCCCCTCGGGGATGGGATGTGACACTAATATTTGACAAACTATAATATTCAAATTATAAATTGATAAAATTTTAAATTTTGGTCAAATTTATTGACCTAACTTTATTTATATTAGGGAATCAAATAAATCATAACTCTTAAAGACCTTAATAACCTAAAATTTGGGAATTTAGAGTTTTAATCACAGATACATAAATGTTGCTAAATATGGTGTTTATCTCTGGCCACTATTCCTTCTCCATTGCTATCTCTCCTTCATCTTTTCCTATTGTATTGTGATTATGTTTTAATCACAAGCATACCACATAGTTATAGCTAATATTAACAAGTATGGATCAATCATATTAGGAATATAACTATTAGTGATGATCCTCTTTCTATTATCTAATTTAAATAAATGAACGATTGATTTAAAAAAAATAAACAAAACTAAAATAAAAATAAGAATAAATTAACCAAAACAATAGACAAGAATAAATTAATCAATAAGTAGATAAGAATTAGATGTAGAATCCCTTAGAACTTTACTTTCTTTTAATTTTCTTGAATTAATGTTAACTCTAATTACTTAGATCGATAAGAATTCATAAGATATAACCTTCTTCTCTCTCGAGCAACACAGCCTCTGTCCTTTAATTGATTTGATCAAAATCTCTTTCTAATCAAAACAATCTAAGAAGCTATTAATTCGCTTTATAAATTCTCATGATAGGTTTTACTTTAACGCATAAACATTAGGGAGTTCTCCCTTGAGAAACCCATCCCCCTCATATTTGTATTATGATATAAAAATACACATCATTGTAATAATCTCAATGTTTGAATATAATTATTCAATTTTCAACTCTAGCTCCTTAAATTCAACATAATATATTAATAAGAAGAATTGTTAAGAAAATAATAGTCTTTCATTTGACCAAAGAGATCAATTCAAAACATAAATTCTAGGGTTTATAACATCTAAATCTATATTCCAATTTTGTTCATAATAAAATAAAGAAAACCAAGAAAAATAAATAAAAACAAGAAAAAAAATAAGATGTCATGGCTTAAATCTTATTGTTTCTTCATTAATTGTGATAAAATCTTGCTTTTCTCCAAGATTGCTACTCCTTTTTTATGTGCTCTTGAGTCTTCACAAACTTGGAACAATTTTTTGGTCCTCTTATAAATCTCTCCTTCAGTTACCTCTTTTTCCTTGTCTTTTTCATTATGAAACCATAGAAATTTAGTTAAATACAACCTTTGTTGGTATCGTATTGTTTTACACCCCTCTTGGCTTCTTTTTTGTAAAACTTACTAGCAATATGGGTCTAACACAACCCCATATTGGTCTTGTATTACTATCTCCAAAACAGGGAACAAACAAAATAATCCATTATAGAACATAAGTTGAACACTAGTCTTTGTTGGCTCCTTATTACCCCCTGTTCTAAAACGTAGGTCCTTGTTAGCTCCCTATTGTCCATTGTTCCAGAATATAGGTATTGGCTCCTAGTTTGCCCCTATCCTAAAACATGATTCCCTATTGGATCCTCGTTGCACTCATGTTTAGTAGCATGGTGATCGCGGCTTATCGTTCAATCCTAAGATTGATCCTTGGAAACCGGTCAAATAAATTTGTACCAAGGATTGCAGTA
>JANJEY010000234.1:59127664-59139286 GCA_024703695.1 Erythroxylum cataractarum | reverse complement strand
AGTCATGTGCATATACAAAAATTACTATTCATGTGTAGGTGTAGGTCATATTATGCATGAACCTGCCGAGGCAGGTTTACATACTCAGAACCCGTCCTAAATTACAATTTTACTCTTCCCATCGGTAATGGGATGTTTCAACTCTCCCCTCCTAATAAAAATTTCATCCTCGAAATTACTTTATAATACTGAATAAGGTAGGGGTACTATTATCTCATATACTCCTTCGTTTCTTATATCATTTTTCTTCTCTATGCTTCCTTCCATAAAATCACAATTGATAAATTCTATAAATCTCTCAATTCTCTGTTTAGCTATCATACTTCCTCAAGTATGTCCTTGATGAATTTCAGAGCATTCAACTTTTTACTTCCAGTCTCAATACCACATATATCGGATTATAACAATACTAACCATCTCCACATAAAACTGTGTAATTTCGATAACCATAAAATCACTCATAATTCCATAATCTTAGTTTTGCCATAGTTTTATATAGACCATTTTATGTCACACTTAGTTTTCCTTATTACTCTTGTATCTCCTCTAGCTACCCTTGGCACAGGTGATACACTCAAGGACAAGCCATCCTTTTTTTTCCGTCTCATCGGTGTTAATACACTGAACCTTCAATTATTTCTCAATATTTTCACAACTTTGATGTGATCCACCATAATTTACTCGTCTTTCAAAACCACTTTATTTAGATTCCACATTCTTTGCACTCATTAACGGTATCATCAGGATAACGATTATCATGCCTGTAGTCACTTTGCACTATACATTAATCTCAAATGCTGATGCACTCTAGATACATAAGCTTTATACCTATCTCCGAGAGTCAAAACTACACGGAAACTCAAACATGTAATCACTCAGTGCGATATGCTTAGCTGCCAATTGCTCTCTCTCGATGTACTCTTACATACTTTTTAATCCAATCATAATCCCTCAAATCCTCACTTTGTTCCTTCCTAATCCCTTTTTTTTCTTTGCAAGACTGATGTTATTATTAGGACATATTCGTCTACACAATCCTTTTAATCCCAATTCAATTCTTACCTCAATCTCTACAAATCTGTCTATTTATATGTATATCCAAAACATTTCTTTCACATCATGTTTCCAAGCCTTCAAACCCATTACTATTCCAACATCTTTCAAGTCATGTATCCAAATTCAGCTCATGAGACTACAATTGTCCTTAGGTACCCAAAATCACTTTACTATCGCAATAGATTGTATCTTAATCTCTCGTGGGAAACTTTGTCATATACTGCAAATTCGCCAAATCGAAGCAGTATAATTATCACTGGGGTTATGAATTCCTCAAATCTTACATATATTCAGCAAATATTCAAAATTTCATCATTCTTTGTCAATATGATCATAGTCACTCATTGATATCATGTTGTTTGAATCATTTTAACCGTTAGTATCATCATATCATCGGGGTATTGTTAACTCCGATAAATATAACCTCAAACTCAGTGTGCTTATGTTTAGTTCTCGTAATTCCTTACGTAACTATTTCCTCAGTGCAGTAGTATTATCACATGTTATTCTCCAGTTTTTTTTACAATGAACTTCCCTTTTTCTCGATGGATTTTAGTAGTTCTTTCAATTTCCTGTGATTCATATTGTCTTATTCTAATGTTTGTTCATTCATACATGTTGCTCCACACATTTCAATTTATCTGCAACCATAACTTCCTGTGTTGTAACACCTTCATCAGATATAATTTGGGGTTCCCAAACATATTTACACATACTAGAATGTGGACCCAAGTTCACCTCACATTAGTAAGAAAGTCACCTCGAAACTTTAAAGTCCACTTATATTGTCGGATACTTTACATCAACAAAATGTATTCACCCTCAATAGTCTTTTCTAAAACTTATGCTTTAGTCTTCGCTATGAATGTATCTCCAATGTCCACTTTTGACTCACTATTTATTCTTTCCAAATTGGTTCCCTCATTGATCATTCTTAAATTGGATTAACCGACTTACTGACCCTATCTCAGTGATTTCTTAGTACTTTCCTCGATAATAAGGCTCAATGAGACATTAAGCCATTTCATTTACTCTAACACCCTGGTATATACCATCCAAAATCCTTACATCTTACCTAGAGATGTATTTATATCAAGTCTCCAATCATTAACAGTCGCTAATGATATTGACATTTCAATTTACTCTAGATAACATTTCTATTCTTGTCCCTGCCCATGATTGGGGTTCACCATATGATCATAACAGAAATCGAGTTTTGTAGGCACATATCGTGCCCTGCACTTTTTCCTCACATTAACACACAAATTGACAGTGATTCTTCTTCAGTTTTCCAGTATTTACCTCTTCTTCTAATGCAACATCCTATCATAATCATTGAATTAGAATTTTGAGTGCATTCACTCTTCTCCTTTGATTTATCATCTTTTCCATAATCGCATGCATAGATACAATCCAAACCTAGGTACATTTCTAACTTTCTCCATACTACACATCATGTATCACATATCATCACTTGTAAAGTCATGTTCCTATTATTTCATCATCCATATGTATATTCTCAATCCATTTAGAACTATAGACGCAGAATCATCAAGAAATGTAATCTCATTATCGCAGACATATTATTACGTTAAATCATAACTTTTATCACATTTCAAATCCAAGTCTATCCTTTCATAGTCATAGAAAAGTTATTTCTTTTAACTGGGCTTGTACACTTTAATCTCATCATTTCTGCTTCTTCCTGACAATATCTTCACTTCACTCGCTCATTCGAAGATAGAACATTACGGTACAATACCAATATCATATTCCATAATACACACCAACACAAATGTAGGGAATCTATATCTACCTTATCGAACCATGTATTTTTCTCATTTCCAAATATCCCCATTTTATCGGACATACAAGTTAGAATCATAAATACCTAGTCATCCTAAACTTTTGATCTCACATAGACATATTCTTATGCTAAATCATACTCTTATCACTTTTAACCGAAATTCTTCTCATGTCCTAATTTGACCTCTCCAGGTTATAGCAAAATTCGTTTACTTAATTTATACACTTTAGGTCTCATTAGTCATTGTGATATCACTTTTTCCTTAATCAGCCCATGCCAATACATTCGCATTCATCTCACATTCGAGGATTTATTAAATTGCCCATAAACCTTCATTTGCTCACATTCTCATCACGTTTCTCACACTTAAACACTTAACACCTGCTCATGCATATGTTGCCATAGGCCTTCTCAAAATATGAATGGAATTCATCACTCAATTGGAACATTTGTACAAAGTTATTGAGGTTGAACGATGTCCCCTTATACAAAACGACTTTTACAAACTATTATCTATTCTATATGGAAGGAAAAAAAAAAGCAGAATTTGTAGGAATGAAGAGGTTCACAAGTAATGTTTAGCAAATGAAATCGTCAATTGGATCAGGCCATTATGATAGCTAATTCTAATCAACTTGCACTATCCTTTGGCATCAAGACTAGATTGAATATATAATGCCTTCTATTAACTTATTTCCTTAAGTTTTGATCTATTTTAAGCTTGTACTGTAGTTGTTATTCTTCTTTTGGTGAACTCATTATAATGTGGACATAGATTTGCTATTGTTTATTAATTATTTTTAAACTTAAAAAACATTTCCTGAAATGTAGATAATCTCATAATAGACAGACATTATCTTATTTCTTTCTTTTTTTACCATTTTCATAGAAATTTTGATAAAAGAAAAAAACAAATGGTGGGTAGTAATAACAACAATTTCATTTCAAATTTAATATAATTGTAAGTTTAAAAATAATTAATTAAGAATTGATTATTCACGTTCTGAGCTTATAAAACGCTTTTACCTCCACTTTCTTTTCAATTTTGGATTGGGCACTAAACCTGTATGGAATGTCACTCTATTTCTTTGACTTTACGCCAGATATCCTAGAAGGCATGAGAAAGTATCGCGTTGGTCCAATCTCAACCAAATTTGTGAACCTGTGAGCAAGAAAAAAGAAATCCTTGTTATTGGACGAACCAAATTTGGAGCTTGTAAGCACAAGTCCTTGATCGGATGAGAGTGGTTCACCATAAATATTCTCGCCAAGTTCTATGAAGAATTTAGGCAATGTTGGCATTTATGGAAGTAGCAGTCGCTCTAGTAGTTAGCAGAGTTGAATTATGAGAGCATCGTATTGAAGCACACGCCCATGCACAAAGATAGGCCAACACTTTGTTTCTAGGCCTTTTATGTTTCTTTCATACATTTGTAGACCGTGTGCAACAGCTTCTTTTGTTGATGACTTATCAAACAGTACGTGATTAAAAGTTGCGACAATCTGAAAAGCTGCAGCTCCATATATTGGCTACTTGTTTGGGCATTTTTGGCTATGGCGGTGCATCATTTTAGAAGATGGAATTCTGTACATTGCCTCTGTTTGTGAGAGACAGGACCATTTACTAAGACCGAAGAGGGATACAGTTATGACAAGTACAAATAAAATATCACAGCAAACAGCTTCGCAGAGTCTCCAAATGTTTTTTCATTCTCAACTGGTAATTAATGGGTCTCCAAGGCAAAGAATTAACATTATACTTCACCAATCCTTTGTTCTTGGATGTCTCTAGTTAGTTCTATTTGAAGGGAGGCCCTGCATGTGCAGCTTCCCATTCTTTACTTTCTAGTGTCTAGATAAGGGGGTGATTAAATGATGTTCGGCTAAGTAAAGGAGAGAGCGTTCCAAGCAACAATCATAAATATGGGCACTTAATATCTTACAAAACGGGTTGGAGAGTTTGCAGGTTGTCATTGTAATGATAGCTCATATTGTCAGGAGTACAACTACAAGGAACTAGAGTTAACTAGCTAGTGGTTAGAACTTGGATAACAGTCAAAGTTGCAACACTTCTTTTTTTTTTTTACACTTACAGGATATTTTAGGAAAATCTCAATTTAATTTTTTTTTACCTAGGATGTTTTAAGAAAATTTTAATTATAAAAAATATTTTTAAATTATTCATATTTAAATTAATTTATACTCAAATTAGATAAATGCCTTTCAAGAAGTAAAATTCTGACTCAAATTTTAATATTACAAGAAGTAAAAATCCTCACTTTCCAGAAAAACTAGAAGGTACCTTTCAAAACTAAAGTCAAATACAGGCAAAGCTAGCTAGAGAACAACTCAGGCCTAAGGGATCTACTGGTACACACATGATGAGCTTGTGTACTTTGCACGCAGAGATAGGGGCCGGGTCACATCACCACCAGCTTTCTCCTAATCTACATTGAAAAATGGCCCATGCCCGTATGTGGAATAATAGGTCCGTGATGATCCCCAATGCGTCCACTCCACTCCCACCAACTGACAGGCCGGAACCATTCTCCGGCCACCGGCTGTCGGAGGCAACAAGAGAAACAGCCCTGTTGCTTTGGTTGGAGGGATCTTAGTGAAATCCAGGCAGGGCTGGTTGCTCTTCTGACATATGTCATGTGAATGTGGGGTTTCATTATGGATCTTTTAGTGCAAAAAATGTAAATTTTAAGTAAGGAAAAGCAAGCACTTGCACAGTTGCTCGAGAAGAATGAAAAAGTACTTAAAAGAAAGTCTCTCAATTCAAAGTGGTTCATGCACCAGCACCCTTTCATCTGAACCATCTCCTCTGTGGGCCTATTCCCATGAAAGGTCTATTTACCATTGATCATTCATAGATGTGATTAGGATTTTCATGAGCTGTAAGATCAGATGGCTGTGAAAGTTTATCCGAGTGTTAACCCCACATAATGGGCGGTCGCTCTCAAAAATCATAAATACATCACAAATCAGTGGAGACTCTTTTGTATGGACTCTTTGCGTGAATAAAATATTTCACACAAGTTGCTATATAAAGCTTCGCTGTAACCCTAAAGAAACGGTGATGGGTTTCCCAGACAATCCTGCAGAAACTTTTCAATCTCTATAACCACACTTTCTATAGCTTTTCTTCTTTCTTACAGCCTCTCCATACCTCTATTTGATAGTCTAGCTCTTCAAAGCCCATTCCTACACATCTCCGACTCCACACTTACAATTTATGCTCTTTTCCTGATATCTTGGACCACAAGTTGTAACTGTTTTGTAAGAATCATGGACGTTGACATGATGAAGTCGTCAACAGGAAATGAACAAATGGACATGCTGACAATGATGATGCAGATGGATCAAAAGCTTCCTGATTTCTGCCAAGCTTTTCACAACTCCAGCACTTCTACAGTTCAAGATATGCAATTCTCCAATGGAAATCCAACTAGCATCGTGCCCACATCATCCGTCTACCATAACCCACAAGCTCTGGTAAATTCACCTCCTTCTCTGCCATTTGTTGGCACACCAATCCAAGAACCTATAACACCACCTCTCCAGTCGAGCATGGTCGCTCGCAAGTTCAAATATGGAGCTTCATTCTCAACTGCAAACTCATTCTTATCTTCACTGGATAAGAAGAACTCCACTGCAGCGATCAGAGAGATGATTTTTCGTATAGCAGCAATGCAACCAATCTATATAGACCCGGAATCGATAAAGCCTCCCAAGAGAAGAAATGTAAAGATATCTAAGGATCCTCAAAGTGTTGCTGCTAGGCATAGAAGAGAAAGGATCAGCGAGAGGATGAGAATTCTTCAGAGACTCGTTCCAGGAGGTACCAAAATGGATACAGCTTCTATGTTAGATGAGGCCATACATTACTTGAAATTCTTGAAGAGACAAGTGCAAAGCTTAGAACAGGTTGGGGCTAATAGGTCGATGGGTGCTTTTGGCCTTTCAGGAATTACAATGCCTAATATGGGCTACTCTTCTTTGTTGAAAAATTGTCAACCTGCAACAAATATGGTGAGTTCACTGCAGATGCTTAGATGAGACTTGAGAGATCGGGATGGGGTTGTCTGTGCTGATGCTGGTGGCTTTTTTGGGTGTTTAAGATTAGGATTAGGGTTGTATAATCTCGTTTTATTGTGATTATGCCAAAGAATGCTATTTTACCAGTTACTTTGTTCAAAAGTTTTAGAGCAAATCTCTCCTTCCAGTACTTAAATTCTCTTGAAGACCCCATAAAAAAGGGAAGAAAAGCTTATATAGTTAAATTATGTGTATATCGAAGCTTAATTATGTCAAATAACAATATTCTTTCTACTTACCAAAAAATAATACTTCCTCCGTTTTATAATAAGAGTCATTTTAGAAAAATACACGTTTATTAAGAAAGCTAATAAAATTATAGATATACCTTTATTAATACTTCCATAAAATTACCTCGATAATCAGCATCTTAAATGAAATTATGAGAGAAATTGTTTTGAAATTGTGATCTGTATAATTAAGATGAGAGAGAAATGAAAAGTTAATTTTGGAAGAAAAGTTATAAACATACATACAGAGTCAAGAATGATACTTATTTTAAATAATTAAAATATATCTAAAAGACTTTTTTTATAAAACTGAGGGAATAATAAGAATATTTTTTTGGGAGCCTTATACTTACAACGTGTACGGAATTTCATCAGTTACGATAAAAGTTACCTCCAAGTCCAAGGTACCAAAGTGCTTATGTGTCCTGTTCGATAATCTTGTCTTTTGAACTCTTAACGACGTCGAATAACTCTTTGACTTACAGACATTTGGCACTATTCTGCACTTATTTTGGAGCTACTCTACTCCATTAGGTAACCCTAATTTTAAGTCAGCAACAGAATTTAGACTTGCGAGCCCTAGATCATACATGATAACCCCAAAAACCATAGAAGAACACGCTGTCACAATTCTATATCTTGATAGGAGTGCGATTCCCTTGAAACTGAATTTGAAAGTCTACGACCTTCCTTTTTTTTTTTTTTTTCCCCCTTTTGATAACCCAAGGCTGAGTTTGGCCCGATTATTTAGGATCTATGAATCATCTATTTAGACTCATCGATTATCTGAGATTTATGAGTCATTTACTCAAATTCATAGATAGGTAAATTTGAATTTGATCTTAAATAGTAAGAGAGACATCTGCTCTAACGGATAGGCCTTCATCACCGAGAGATTATATCATCTTAAATAAAAACTGCTTCTCTCAAAATTTGAATCCACGACCGCACACAATCTTCTCCCCTTTATTACTTACCACTAGGCTACACCGTGAGGGCTACGACCTTCTTTTCTTACTGTATGGGGTGGTGACTGGTGAGCTTTGAAGTTTTTGCGTGAAAAAAATACGAATTAGAATTGCTCAAGGAATGAGGTTGCCTCTCAAGACAATTACAGTAGTCATAGGGAGATTAGTGCTATTCTTTATTTCTTTTATAAGGTTAAACTTCTTCGAAACAAACAAAGAAAAGAAGAGTTATATGTCTAGCTACAGAAATATCAGAATCTGTTGATAGATAATATAAAAGAATCCAAAAATCTGTATGCCCTATCTAAATGTAACGCTTATATTACGGATATGTTACATGCTGAGAATAACTTTCATGAAAAGTTAAAATTAAATTAAATTATTGTGCATTTAACCAATTTTAGTGCTCTTAATCCGTAGTAACACATTTTCTAGACAAAGTTATAATTTGGAAGTTGAAAAATGATTTCAATCTACAAGGAGTTTCAAAAGATCCGAGAACGAGTGTGATTATTAATTTAGGCTAGCAATTTTTTTCATGTCACATTTACGTGTGGGTTTACCGAAAACAGCCTCTTTTTTATACTATTGACCTCTCCAGACCCTACTTTATTGCGTGATTTCAAACTAAACATGACGACGACGATGATGATGATGAAATAAGAAAATACAAAGGAAATGAAAGCTTTATTCTTTTTCCTATCGGTTTTTAATAGTTTGTCAGGTCACTAATTGAAGAGGAATGGGCAGGTAGGTTGCCTCCCAAGGGAGGGTCGAATTATAGTAGTGTTCATGTCTCAAGGATCATGCCTCATGGAGTTCAATCCTTACGGAATAGAACTAAAATGGGTTTTAAATAAAACTAAAGAAGTGGAGAAAAAGAAAAAGAGGGAAATGGTCAAACTCCATCTAGCAAAAATGTGAATAGACCCATGTGTGACATCCCACAAAGGACCCAACCGACACCACGAGCTTTGATCCTTAGACTTGGGGGAGAACCCTCTTAGGCTGAATTTAGGAAATTCCATGTATCCCATCCTACCAAGTGCATTGTATGTATGGGCTGCCGCTGACACATTCCATCATTTACTTCACATCTCCTACCCTCTCACCCGTTATCTTTTCTTAGGATAAGCTCTCATGTTTTTGTGACAGGGTAATTTAAAGAGTGTGAGGATTCCTAGAACTTGCATTTGGTTGGGAGCCTTTCCAATTATTGGAGGATTCCTCGAGTTTAAATTATCATGAAAATCATGTATTTGTTCAAGTACTGGGAACTAAGTTAGATATGCTTGAGGGACTTCAATAACCACCACGTAGAGTTGAAGTCAGTCGTTTGATTTACACTCAAATATTACTTCTTGAAAAATCAACCGGATTAAAACAGATTTGTAGTTAAATAAGATTAAAAGAATAATAATGATCATGCAAATTTTATATTAAAAAAAACTCTAAATAAATTAGGTAAAAATTTACTAAGACAAATAAAAGTTACAATTTTTCTCTATTTTACTAGAAAAAAACACTCTCACAAGTAGAAGAAGGGAGATCAATTTATAAGCCTCTCTCACTTGATTTAGACAACTAATAATTAGTTGTTCAAGTCACAAATATTACAGCTGCAATTGTTGGATTTCCAATAGCATTAATCGTTGTATTTGTTCAAGCCTTAATTGTTAACTAACGTCACCACATATCATTCCAACATTACGGAGTCTTGCAAACAATTAAAGAAAAGATCTAAGCCTTTTCTTAATCCAAATTTAATTTGCAATTAAGCTTTCGTATTTTCGGATGAAAGGATTAGTGGCTGTACAAGTAGCAATACGTACGCTTAATTAGGTAACTAGATTCAGGACAATCAATGTAAATTGGTCAAAAACAAAAATTTGAGTATTTTCTTTTTCTTCAAGTGTCTTATACTTTTACATGGTATAGAATATTGGAAATGGTTGGTTGCTTGGCCGGTTTAGATGTGGGAAGGAGTGCTTAGTTTATAGGAACATGTGGATGTGGATGTGGATCCATCTATCTTCTTGGCTCAAGCTTGCCCCCATGTTCACGTCCCTTGCGCAAGGTGAGTTGAATTGTATTTTGTACGTACATATCATCTAAAGACAAATCTTACCATTATAAAAATACCCTATCATTCTTTTGCTCTGACATTTTTGTGAAATGGGAGTGAGATATTAAAGAAAAATTAAAAGGTTTGGCCCTTTCTAAATTTTGAAGTACAAAGACAAATTTGTTTATATGAATTTGTTGTTAGTCTTATTGAAGAAATTAAAAAATATGAAAACTAACAAATTATGCTATTATTAGGGTAACTATGGGTCCTTTTCCCGTTTTATAGGCCAATTTTATTGTGCTAGTCTCCTATAAACAGTTTAAAATCAGTAATCGAATACATGGGCCACTAGGTTGGTGTAATGGTTTCTCTGCTAATTAAGAAATTTGGGTCACGAAATTAATGTGCAGGTGATGGGTATTATTCACTGAATCAAGTGATTGTAGGAGGAGGCTTTCCCAAATTCTCTAGGTTTTAAGTTGCACGTAAGTTTGAACTTTTTAGTTTTGAGAGTTTGAAGTTTTAAAAAGTTGCTTGAATCGAACTTTCACTCATCAAATAATTTATTCATTATATGTAAATTGTGAGCTGTTACATGCACTAACAAATTTATTTAATATTATATGAAATAGTCATGTAAAATTGAAAATATTATTTAATTTTGACTGAGTAAGTTATTAAATAATTTATCTTGTATACATAATTTATGAATTATTACATTCAGAGGTTTATTCAATAATCACATAAAAAGTAGTGATTACGAATTTTCCATAATAAAAAAATAACATTGTGAAAAAAGTTAATCACCTAAAAAGTGATGGTTACGAATTTTCCATTATAAAAAATAATATTGTGAAATGAGTTACATTGTTCTCTCTTTCAAAAACTATATTTTTATATTCTACCGTACAAGTATAACAAACGAATGAAGTCTTTCATAAAATTTGAATTATATTTTCTTATGTTTTAGTTAATGGTTTAAGAACTGGACTTAAAGTTAAACTAAAAAGATAAGAGGTTTAAGGTTTAAAAGATTATCTTTATAGAATAAAAAAGTGGCTGTTTGTTTCTGTTTTTTTTCCTCCATTTTTTGTTGTCGTTTTTGTAAAAAGAAAAATAGGTAAGTAAAAAGTGTTTAGCTTACTCTGTTGCAATTTTTTGTTTTTGAAAATAAAAAAACCACAACAGTTTTACAGAAATAAAAAAATTTCGTTTCTCTGAATTTTGACAACATGTTTTCTTCGACAAAAAACCAACATAACCCTGGTTTCTATCTTGAAATAATAATAATAATAATAATAATAAATAAATAATAAATAAATAAATAAAAATAAATTTTATCTTAATAATTAATAATAATAAGATAATTAATTTGGTATAATAAAAATAATA
>JANJEY010000234.1:59102933-59127564 GCA_024703695.1 Erythroxylum cataractarum | reverse complement strand
ATGAGCAATGACCACTTTGCCCTTACATATAAGCCTTGCAACTTAAATGGCTTAAGTGGTCTTCCAATTTTGCCCCTTATGCAAACTTACCACCTTAATATCATAATTCAATCAACTTATGCCATATGATCTTACTCAAATTAACATGCTAATTACTCCCATTAACATGCTAACTAATTCCATAAAAATACTCTATTAAGACCTCAAAGTTCATTTAAATCATGCTTAACTCCTTCCGAAAATCAATACCTTTTCTAATCATGTAATTGAAGGAATTTGCTTGTACTTCCTTTTATAGAAAATTTCCTCATTGTCTTAATTTTTTAACATCAAAAGCATTCAATTTGGTTCAATAATCTGAAAGTTATAGCCTAAACATTTCTAAACTGTTCTTATGCTGAAACAATATGTTATGTTCAAATTTCACCCGAATATTGACTTTCTTAGAGACTGAATTAAAACTCAATTTCATTAGAAAATTTGTAACCCTATTTCTCTAGTTTAATCCAAATCAAGAATCATCTTATTCGGATAACTAGAGCAAAAGTTATGGATAAAACACCGAAGCATACTCAATGAACATTTTTCAATTTTATTTTTCAACTTTTAACTTCCAACATTTCTCCTATAACTCATCTTGTGTCTAAACCATCTTTTCTATTTCATTTCAAGTTCAAGAGTTCCCTTTTTTTTCTATACATGAATAATCACTAACAATGTCTCATTTAATAAAAAGGTTCGGGGTCCAACAATACATGTTTCCCATACATCTCTATGTATATGTATATTACTTACAAAAGAATCTTGGTATCTTTTGACTAAATAGATAATACTCACACAAATAAAACCAAACTCTTTTGTTTTATTAATAATAAAAATTTTCATTACAAAACTGTAACTGAAGAAGATAAAGTTACATGTAAATACACTTGCTTTCCAGGGCACTATATTTACATAACTCCAACACTCACATGAAGAATCTAGTCCTCACTCCATATTACTCAGTAAATTCATACCCAGTTCAATCTCTCTATAGATTAGAAATCATGACCTCATACACTCATGAATACGATCGCCTAATCATGCCTCTACTTATGAATACAAGGGTAGAAGAGATCAGGGCTTACTTGTTAAAAGCAGAGTAGTGCTTCTTTCTCAAACTTCATCAAAGGCATCCCCTGTCAGATTAAAGAGTCACTATGAGTTCAAAAAAAAAAGAGCAAATCTATATGAGACACTTACCTGAGTGAGATTCCTCTATTTCTCAAAGCTCATCGCTCACTCCTTTGGTTAGCCATGTCTGTAGAACTCAAGAAAAAGGTTATATTATCCTCTAAAACACTAAAAATTGTAGTGGCTCTAAATAGGAGACTTACTTAAGATGAAATCCATCGTGTGCGGATACAGAAGGAGAAGAAGAATGGAACAACCATGCTACTATCCTCGCTAACTTTGTTACGCTTCTCACCCTCCCAAATCGAGAAGCTTTTGTAATCTTTGATAATTGTATAACGACAAACTCAAGGCTTCTTCCTTACGTCATCGTTTTTGTATTAACTACAAAACTTTGGCTTGCTATTTATGTAGTGGTTTTCTGTACAAGCTTAGATGTTTTAGTGTATTAAAGGATATTATATGGCATACCACGTTTGTGTGTTAACCCCCTAATTCTTTAATAAAATTTTAAATTTCTCAAAAAAATTTCCTTATATTATCTGGTTGACTATTGCATATGAAAGGACACTTGCCACCTAGTTTAACTTATTATTTAGAGGTTACATCTGCAATCCCTATTAGATTTTAGAGAATTACATTACCAATTATCTTCATGATTCAATTTATAATCCATTTCAATAAATATGTGGTTGCATTACTTTCCTACTTGAAAACTATGTCATTTCTTTCTTGCTATAATGCATATATACATGTTGCATGGTACCTTGAGTAAGTTTATTGTATACTTGATTGTTTATAGATGTAGAAGAGGCCCCAGCATATTCTAGATTACCTAGAGGAGGAGGACCAATACATGTTACAAATACATAATAGGGACTAATATATAGAGGGGGAATAGTTGTATTGTGTTGGACCCCGTTTTTGGGACCCAACATCGGACATGAGAGCGTGATGCTTGATGCGTGAGGTGGAACGTGTAAATTAAACAAATAAGGAAAAAGACCATCGGAAACTCAATGGACCCATTGTGAACAAACTCAAAACTTGCTTTCATGATTAAAACAAACACATCCATAATCATTAATATCCAAAAGATGAGTTTTACAAAGCTTTACTAACATTTCAAATCAAATTACAATCTTTGAGTTCAAGTGCCAAAATACAAAAATACACTTGAACCAATAAAACTTGAAATGTAACTAAAGCCTTGACTTAAAGGAAAACTGGAAAATACATAAACGTAACAAAAGTGGAGTGCTGCCATAACTCGTGACTCACTCGATCTCTTGCTCGTCACCTGAATGGGGGAGATAGAGGGGGGTGAGCTAAAAAGCTCGTGGGAACATATTTATAATATAGAAATAAGCAAAACTGTTCAAAAATAACTCATTGCCGTGGTACTTGTTGAAATCATAGTAATTGTGCATGTAAAAGTCATTATCGCTTGATCTTTAACAATTCATGAGTAGAATTCAAAACATGAATGCATGAAACATGATAACAGATCATAAAACACATAACATAGCATAATGGCTTGGGTTAGTCCGAGTTCATGACGTACTACACATTTCCATCGAAGTGGTCCTGTGTAGTCGTAGTTGGAGTCCCTGTGGGAAGCTCCGTGCCACTAACGGGCAAGCGGGAGAAGCCTTTTTATGGTCAACGTGCACGTGATGGTTCATGGGACTACCTCAAACCCACATAACATGTAGGATTCAAAGTCTTGTAAACTTGATTTGCTAAACTGGCACTTACTTGGAAACTTGCTTTTCATACATTTTAGAAAATATGATTTCATGTGCATGTATTTCTTGAAAGGAGAAAACCCCTTTTTAAAACCTTTTTAATAATCATGAATGCAAATCATAAGCAACATATAGTCATTTCATATGAACATATAAGAAAACATTGATGATGCAATTTAAGGCATTAAATCTTTCTTGATTTGAACAAAACAATGAGCGACTTATTTTCTTTATTATAGACATGAACCTACCGTGAAATCCTTGCTTGTTCTTGCCTAGAAATGAGCTTCCTCTTGAACCTCTTGATCCTCTTGCCTCACTTGATATCCTTAAACAATAACCAAAATCCTAATCAATTTGGTGAAGAAAACAGAAAGTCAAACTTGCACAATTCAAACCGTAACCAAAACTGAAGCAATAATTTCATGCTCAACTTCCCTCCATAATTTGATATCCATAGAGACTGATTCAGAACTTCTCATCTTCATAAAACTTATATCCCTATGTCTCTAGTTTACAACGCCTTAAAAATCACCTCAATCGGAGTTCTATAGAAAAATATATACCTAAAACACTAACATTCAACTTTGCTAAAAACTGGGCCTTGCCGGGATGAAGGCTCGCTCGTCGCGACGTGCAGCCTGATGCACGTTGCGGCGTGCGGCCTGGAATGTCACGGCGTGAGGCCTTGATGCACGTCACGGCGTGCGGCCTGGCACGTCGCGGTGTGCGGCCCTGATGCACGTCGCGACGTGTGGGCTAGAGATCGACTCCGAACCCAGATTTTCGACATTTTCCAACCTTAATCGTTTCCTTTCTCAAATACAACATATCTAACCCTTGAATCATGTCCTATACTTCCTTTCTAAGTTCATTCCAACACAAAATCACCAACAAACACAAAAACCCAAGGATTTAACCAAAGTTTCCGAAAACCCTAACTCCAACGATTCTACCCCATTCCAAGCAATACTAGGGTTCAATCCATCTCAAACAAGAATAAAAGAGCTTAACTTACCAAAGATTACTCCAATCCGAGCGAAAATCCTCCGAACCTAGCTTTCCTCCTTTCTCTTCTTCTTCTCCTCTTCCACCGTAACCCTCTTCTCTTCTTTCTCCCTTTTCTTCTTTCTTTTCTTCTAATTCTAACTCTTTAAGCTTAAATGAAACACAAAGACTAGAATGCCCCCTCTTGGTTAAGCCTTAACCATCCCAACTTAAGTGACTTGCCCATTTTGCCCTTATACACTTTTATTCACTCATTACCACTTATTCCACACTAATCTCAAATTAATCTTAATTTCCACTAACACTTCCATTAAAATCAAACTTTGCAGCAATTAACACAATCAACTTAATTCATACTTAATAACATCAAGAAAAACAATTTGGGGCCCAACACGTAGGATAGTCAATTTTTTTTAATCTTGTCAAAACAATGCAGTGACCACCCTCTCCTAGGTTTCTCATCATAATTTCAGTATCTTTGCTTCCCATCTTCTA
The DNA here is from genome assembly GCA_024703695.1 of Erythroxylum cataractarum. Lineage (NCBI taxonomy): Eukaryota > Viridiplantae > Streptophyta > Magnoliopsida > Malpighiales > Erythroxylaceae > Erythroxylum > Erythroxylum cataractarum. Next base: position 59,123,140 of record JANJEY010000234.1, on the reverse strand, counting down.
CATGAGTTGTTGGAACATTGATTTAATGTCATTGATCTCCTTTTCTTCCCTCCTTTGGGATTCCAATCAATTATTCATGTCTTATTTTAGGTGGCGTACCTCCTCTCCTCTCATATTCTGCTAAGGGTCGTTTGCTTTGATACCAAATGTTATAATATATTTAACTCACTTGTTCAATTCTATGCAACATACTTGGAATAACATATTTTAGAGAGAGAAAAAAGTAGAGAAGAAAAGTCATTTTAAAGGCTAATTAACAGTACATAGCGAATCATAATAATAGCACGTGTTCATTTTATAGATTGGTTATTATAACATTATTGATATAATGCGTATGTTGTTTTTTTTTTCTTCTTCTTTTACATGCTATGATTGACTATTGGTAACAAAATAATTATTAAATATAATGTAAGTGTAGAGTAATATTACTTTTAATAAAAGTTTAGTTGTTTATATTTTTATAATTTTATTTGTTAACAATAAAAATTAAAATGTGATTATTTATAAAATATAATATAAAAATAAAAATAAGTAATTAATGGGTGACCAAATAAGGTTTAGCTAATCTTATTACTAGAGAATCAACGTGAACAATTATAACTTGACTCAATTTTAAGTGGAGTTTTTTTAATCATATATGCATTTTCACAAATAAACTATCTCAGGCTAATTATTGTGAATCTTTTTTCATAATAATTCAGATCGGTCAAAAAAAACATAATTATACTTATCACTAAAACACTTAGAAAAGACTACAGACGATGAAGATTTTTTGTTGTTGTCGAAAAAAGCATTGAACTATCCATGTGGCTGAGAGTCCTCACAGCTCAGGTACAATGACGCAATTATCAGGGATGCACTCTACTACTAAGCTAATAGCCCATTGTGCGAGCCTCTGCTGTGGCCCTCTGTGCATTATAATTATATAATGATTAAAAATTACAATTAAAACTTATTCTATTATCGGTATTATTTTTATAAAAATTATAATATTGTATAATAAATTCATTAGGTTAAGATATCAACCTCTTACATATGTGACTATTTACGGAAGAAAGTTAGCTACCTTTGTAATTCGTTAAGATTTTAAGTTGAGAAACTCTAAAGGGGTACGTTGGTAACTAGAAATGAAGACGTGGAAATGATTATATAACTTACATTCTCTCCCTAATTATTGCTTGTTTGTTTGTTAGTGATAGATAAGATGAGGATTGGTCAAATGAATTTTAAATAATTCTAAGGGGCTGTTTGTTTCTGTTTTTCTTTCTCTGTTTTTTGTTGTCGTTTTTGTAAAAAGAAAAACAGATAAGTAAAACATGTTTGGCTTACTCTGTTGCGATTTTTTGTTTTTTTGTTTATGAAAACAAAAAAACCACAACAGTTTTACAGAAATAAAAAAATATCGTTTCTCTGAATTTTGACAACATGTTTTCTTCGACAAAAAATCAACATAACCCAGGTTTCTATCTCGAAATAATAATAATAATAATAATAATAAATTTTTATAATAATTGTTAATAATTAATAATTAATAATAATAAGATAATTAATTTGGTATAATAATAATAATAATAGTATTAAAATTGTAAGTAGAAAATTTAAAACAATAATTAATAATATTATTATTATTAACAATAAAATAATAATAATAATAATAATAAAATCATAATAAAATTAATAAGAATAAGAATAACTTAATAATAATAATAATAATAATAATAATAACGATGATGATGATGATGATGAATTTAATAATAATAATAATAATAATAAGTAGAAAATTTATAACAATAATTAATAATAATGAGTTTAATTAAAAAAAGTAAGTAGAAAATTTATAACAATAATTAACAATAATATTATTATTAACAATAAATAATAATAATAGTAGTAGTAATAATAATAATAATGAGTTTAATAATAACAATAATAATAGTAAGTAGAAATTTTATAACAATAATTAATAATAATTAATAATATTATTATTATTATTAACAATAAATAATAATAATAATAATAATAATAATAATAATAGTAAGTAGAAAATTTATAAAAATAATTAATAATAATTAATAATATTATTATTAACAATAAATAATAATAATAATAATAATAATAATAATAATAGTAAGTAGAAATTTTATAACAATAATTAATAATAATTATTAATATTATTATTATTAACAATAAATAATAATAATAATAATAATAATAATAATAATAATAATAATAACTTATTAAATAATAATAATAATAATAATAATAATAATAATAATAATAATAATAATAAATTTATTAGAAATCTCAACCAAACAGGTTTTTATTTTTACTTTTTATGTTACAAATCTCAACCAAACAGGTTTTCATTTGTTTAAGCAAAAAAAAGAAACTAAAAACAGGAAACAGAAATTAAAAACAGCAACACAAAAACAAAAGTGGAACCAAACGGACAAAAATTTGAAATAGGGATGATAGCAAGTTTTCAACCCGATTAGTATCCGAACTACCCGACTCAAAAAAAGGGACATGGAGGCTAAAAAATGGACTTTAAATAGATTCTAAATAGTTGTTGAAAAATAGATGTGGATATGGATTTGGATATGAGTCTAGTGATAACTCATCAAATCATGAATACACATATCTTACCCGTTTTTTATGAACTTTATTTTTTTTTTGTTTTTCTGAATATTTATGGTTAAATATAATAAAATATTAATATTTTATTAAAAGAAACAATTTTAAAATCTCAACTTTATTCCTCAGTACTCACCTTTTTTATCATATTTTATTTTCTTATAAGATGATAATAATGCAAAGAATATGGAGATGGAGTTTTGAATATTGTGGAGTTCACGTAAAGACAATTTGAAGCTTTAGATATTTCAGTCTTTGTTTCAATTCTTAATTGTAAAAAATATATGTTGTCTTTATACTAAACATTATGATTTTTATTATTCCAATTTTATGGTTTTTTTAAGACATACAAATCAAAATATTAACTTATTATTATTAAAATAATTTTGATCTGGAGCGTTCACAAAAATGTACTCTTTATATTTTCTATTTAGAAGTTATATTTTTATGTATTACACAATCCGATGGATATCCAAAAACCTGAACAACCCAATGGATTTGGATATTGATAGTAAATCGTAAAAACCGATGAATATGAATATGGATATGATTAAGTCATAAAAAATGGATATAGATATGGATAAAGTAATACCCAAACGAAACCCTAACCATTGCCATCCCTAATTTGAAATATAATTTAAAGTAATTGTCTTTATCTATAAAAGAATTTAAAGTTTAATTAAAAAAGATATTGTTAAATAAAAATTAATTGATTTATTTTAGTTTATAAGAAATTAATAATTTACAAATTTTGATTGATTAATTAATAAACTAGTCAATTTTTAACAACAAAATTTATTAAAATAATTCGACCCTGAAAGTTAAAAATCAAATCAGAAAGTTAGAAAGTTCAAATTTTTTTCGGGTTAAATCATCCGAATTGGTTGGTTTTTTTATCATTGGTTTTAGTGATAAAATAAATATATATTAGTAGATATTATCCTTATTTATTATATATTATTATAATAGTTATTTTTATCTTATCCTATCTTATCTCACAACCTATGTTTAAAGGATATGTATTTTCATATTTCTCATCAATAATAATTATGTTTTTTTATAGTAAAAATACTCTTTTCATGGCATCATGAACTTAGCGTGCACTATTAAAATACATCAAATAGTAACATAAGTATAATAAATATTAGCAATAGAAGCACTACAAAATCAACACTAAATTAACAAATTGAATAAAAAAACAATAAATTTTCTACTTTATCATTCATCAATTTCTCTCTAACCACATCTTTGGATTCAACAAATTGTTTTGTATGACAAATCAAGTCTAAGCATTCTTAATTATCTTTGACCTTATCAGCTATATTGAAGACACTTTTCCATCACCACCAAAGATCTTTGATGCTAGTCTGAAGGAAAATTAAACACAAAATTTCATATTAATTTTGTAATTAATCAACACAATTAATTAATCTTAAAATTGCAACATACTAGAATCAATAATTGTATAGACAAATACCTGGAAATTGTGGAACAATTGAATCCATTGTTATTTTCTGTGAAGCGACGTGACAGACACGCAGATAATTGACTACTGCTATTCTAAATCCTAATTAGCAAAAGCACACACAGTTTTTAATGGGGCGACTGTATTTAAGATCGACTAGCAGTAGGGCCTCCTATGCACTGTAAAACATGGGTCAAGTCTACCTATCATAGCAAGCCCATAAACATAGGCCTAATGACATGTTAAAGAGAGAATTAACAAGCTCAATTATCTTGACATCAAATTAATCGAGGTTTGCACAAAATTATGTTTAATATGTTAGTCTACAAAATTAATGACAAAATTCTATCATTCTCCCACTTGGACAACATAATCAATGTCAATGAACAATAGAAACAAATTTCTAAATTAATATAACAATATGTGGCCACAATAGGATGTCAAAGAAGAGCCAACAATCTCTTAATCATAAGTCCAAAATGAGGTTACAAGTACCTCAATAAATATTGATAACATATATACAAGGTACTCATACTTCAATGACATAAACAGGATGTGTCATAAAGAAATGCACACAAAATGATGATCTATTTGTGCAATTCCAAATAAAAAGCTTCTCCTTGATCTTCTTATCCTCGTCACTGTAACATTTTCTTGTTAGATTATCAAAGAAAACGTTTGACGCAAGCCTTCATGTTTCACGACAAAACTGCGGACCAAGACTTGATTGTAGTGGCCTTTAGAGGCACTGAAGCCTTTGATCCCGAGTCCCGACGATTGGTGTACTGATATGGATATCTCTTGGTACAAGTTTCCTCAAATGGGAAAAATTCATGGAGGGTTTATGAAAGCGTTGGGGCTAATAATTAATGAAGGCTGGCCACCCGAGATTGAACAAGAAACCGAGAGACCGATAGCTTACTACCCTATCAGGGAAGAGCTGAGAAAACGCTTGAAAGAAAACAGGAGGACAAGTTCATTTTAACAGGCCATATAGCTCGCAATTCTCTTCCCAGCCGTTCTAGCCTTGCATGGTGAGGCAGAGTTATTAGAAAGATTAGAGGGTGTCTATACATTTGGACAGCCGAGGGTTGGAGATACGGAATTCTTGAGATTCATGAAAAACTTGTTGCAAACTGAGGTTTGTTTATTCCAATGATGTTGTTACTAGGCTACTGACAGACGACGATTCTACATTTCTGTTCAAGCACTTCGGGACCTGTCTCTACTTTAACAGCTGCTATAAAGGAAAGGTATATGATAGATAGGGGAAGTATTGAACTATTGAGCTCATGAACTTTGGGGCTGACTGTCATTTTCGATGCAGATAGTACCAGAGGAACCATGTAATAATTACTTCACAACATTTTGTGCAATTTCCATGTTTTCTACTGCCATTTGGGAGCTGATAAGAAGCTTCATTATACCCTATATAAAAGGGCCAGAATATAGGGAAGGTTGGGTGCTCAAGCTTATTAGATTGTATGGACTCCTCTTCCCTGGTTTATCGGCTCACAACCCTCAAGACTACACTAATATAACACGGTTAGGACAAGTATCGCTGTACCTCCGAGCTCAAGATCCGTACTTCAGGAGTGTCTCCGATTTGGATGTAAGAAAAAGTTGACCATTGACTACAATTGACAAGGAAACATATGATATATATGCTGTTCTAGAGTTGTCCAACACAAGATGATTGATCACTTACCATTGCAAAATCTTTAGGCAAAGGTGGTGGCTATATCATTTTAAGTGCACAATCACAATGTAGTACAAGAAAATTCGGTGATTTGTTTAATCGTTTATGATCTTTTTGCTGATTGATCAAAATATAATTACTTTTGAGTCCATCCTCACCACATTGCTTTACTGATGAATACATGATACACTCACTTTACCCGAATGGAAAACTAAAATCTATAATTATGAAATAGAAATGACAATTTTCACGTGTGTATGCATAAATTGTACAGTCACAAATAATAGTTATTATGTTTTAATAATTATTGTACTTTCTAAAGTCTTTTTGTTTCAAAAGTGGATGGTTGGGTCGGCCGTATTAGGCCCGAGCTTGGGTCTATGCGTCCACGGCCCATTCGCAGAAACCTGGCCCATTTGCAGAAACCTTCCCTGCATACGTGAAGATCTAAATATAGTATTCCATATATAAGGTATCGCTTTGCCATAATACAGGTACGACATTAGAACCCTAATTCTCTCTGTTTTATAACGACCTAAATCATCACTAAAATACTAATTTGAGTATCGGAGGGGCCTGCCGAATATCAACCCCCGACGTGCCTTGTGTTGTTTTGCAGGTACTCTTTCACTCAAGATGACAATCTCATGGATCCAAACAGCAACGTTTAGCCTCACCAAAATCAGGCAGAATCAGTGAAAATCTTAGAAAAAAAAGTAAATAAATAAATAAAAATGTAAAAGAAATGAAAGTCCAAAGTAAATATTCCACAAGAAGTGGCAGTAATCGAACAGGCAAGAAGGGTTAGAATGGGGTAGCAGAAACCTGGGCTGGTCTCATCTGGCTAAGAATAGTCCTGTGGTCGGGGTGTGGGTTGTTAAGAGCCAGCCCATCATAGTATTAACTCACTTGCTGGTCAGTTCTAAAACAGGGCACCAACTTCGGTAGTGGCTGGTGGAGGTCGAAGCGAGACAGAGGAGGCGCGTGCGAGCGAAGGAACGAGAGGTTTAGAGGAAGGTGAGGAGAGGTCAGAGAGGGATTTGAGAGGGAGGGAGAGAGGTGAGTCCTGAAATTTAAGGTTTTCTTTTGAAACTTTCGATTCCATCGAAAAAGGTCAGCGAGCGGGTAAATTCATGGTTAAAATCACATGTTTCCAAAAAGATTTAATCTTTCTTCTTTTCTCTTGTAAAGATCTTGTAAAGATCCAAATTTTGGTGAAAGATCCAAATTTTGGTTCGTGTAAATTGAGGAATTAACGTACGGTGAATTAGATTTGGTATTAGATGAAGATGATGATGACGATGAAGATGACGTTTGTTTGTGAGAAAGAGGTGTGCTTGTCATGTGCAGGGAGCGACGAGGAAGAGGAAGAGGAGTGTGAGAGTTTTAGAGAGAGAGAGAGAGAAGAGGGTTGTTAGCCATCAGAGAGGTTCGAGAGCAATTTACTCTCCTTTCACCTGGTTTTTTGAGGGTTTGGGTTTCTCCATCTCCGTTTCTCTGATTCCCCTTTTGTCTACTGCGCAAATTGCTCTTAATTCCTCATGGAGCGAAAGCTTGTGGTTAGTTTTTCGTCGCTGCACTTTGCAAATAATTGATGAAGTTTGATTTTTCTATGTGGGTTTGATTGATTGATATGTTCTTGTGTGATTGTTTATTGTAGGTTCTTGGCATTCCTTGGGAAGTGGATACAGAAGGTTTAAGAGAATATATGAGCAAATTTGGGGAATTAGAGGATTGTATTGTCATGAAGGTTGGCCATTTCCACTTTATACCTTTAAGAACTCCAGCTGCATTAATTGGTTTGATGAATATTCATGTTTGGACAATTGTGCTTTACTGTAATGATTTGTTGGACAGCATAGCAGCTTGTGGACGCCAGGCTTGTATTTTTAAGTTGTGCTTGAATTTACATTGCAGCTTTTGTATGCATGTTGAATTTTTTTTTTTTTTTAAATGTTTTATACCTGCGGAAGTCTTGCTTACATTTGAATTTGCTTTTATAACGGTTCATTTCTGGTTTGAATATTCTTCTTCACCCGTCTTTCTGTGGTTGGCTTTACAGCTTGAAATTTTGACGCTGCACTTTAGGAAGTATCTTGTCCTAATTATTGCATGAGGCGATTTGGTTAAGTGGATAAAATGCTTCACTTGGAAAGTGTTTATTGCACAGTAGCATATGGAACCATTGACGGTGAATGCTATAAAAATTAATAACTTGTGAAGGCCTTATATTTACCATGGACAAAGTGATATTGAAACCATTATAAGCATGTTTACTAACATTTTTCATCTACCAAACCTTTAACAAGAGGGACTTTCTTTCTGGAGCTAAGTAATGATTTGGTTCTAGTTTCTTAGCAGTTTGATTGCTTGAAATTAAATTATTTGTTGTTCTGGTGTTGGGATCAACAATTTGTCTTGGCTTAGTGGAGTGCTGCTGTTCCTACCTAATGCATTTGTTAGTGCTTACTGCAATTAGCAGCATTCTAGGCAAGATAGAAGTAGATATTGAGAAATTTAAGATCTTAAGGTTGATATATCCTACTTGGATTTAAAGCTCATTTGTGATGGAGTTGTGATAATCTAAAATATTTAGATTGTTGCAGGCAACAGATGTACAGCTTGGTTGTTCCACGTCATAATTGTGGATTATTGATATTAATACATCAATTTTTTTTTGTGGGGATAAATTCATTGTTTTTCATTGCATTTTCAGGAACGGTCATCTGGTCGATCTCGTGGTTTTGGATATGTGACATTTGTGTCAGAGGAAGATGCCAAGGTTATTATCAGCTCTTTTGTGAAATGGAGCTTGTTTCCTAAGTTGACATGCTTGTGACATTTTTGTTTTCATAGAATGCACTATCAAGCGAACACTTTCTTGGAAAAAGAATGTTGGAAGTAAAAGTAGCTACTCCAAAGGTTTGATTTCAAAATTGTGAACTAATTTTACAACCTTCTATCTTTGTCTTTTTAGAATTTATGGATATTTTATATGCCGATACAATGTAGCAGCACTTGTATACCATTTACTTGTTTCATTTGGCAGGAAGAAATGAGGGCCCCTGCAAAAAAAGTGACCAGGATATTTGTTGCCAGGATAGCACCAGCTGTGACTGAAGCAACTTTTCGTAGGTAAAGGATCATGACATGGCCAGGGAGATCTTCTGATTGTTTTAACTTTTTTTTGTTTTTATCATTGTATATTATTTATTAAGTCAAATGTGGAATAGGCATAATTGTATATACACTTCGTGTTTGCAGTCATTTTGAGAAATATGGCGAGATAATAGATTTATATATGCCAAAGGTCATCTCTCTATTTCTCTATTTCATTTCACACTGCTTGCTTACACCAATAAATAGTTGTGGTTTTTCTCCCCTGCTATTTTAACAGAGTATTTGTTAACTGATGCTGTGCACAGGACCATAACTCAAAAACACATCGTGGGATAGGATTTATCACATTTGCAAATGCAGGTCAGACCACTAATATCATTGTTGTGCATGCTCTGATGTCATTCCTCATGCATCCTTTGCTTTGTTTTCCATATTGTGTACAGTCCTTTGGCTTTTCATGGTTGCTAACCCCCCTTCCTTATCCCCCCTAAACAGAATAAAAAGAAAGAATGGTTGCTTTGCCAACTTTTTCTTTGGAAATTGCATTTGTTTTCAAATATTGCCATCTTTATGTTGCAATTCATAGGAATAATCCCTTTTCCATGCTGCAGATTCTGTGGACAATTTGATGGCTGAATCACATGAATTAGAAGGTTCTACTGTTGTTGTTGATCGAGCAACACCAAAGGCATGTTCTAACATATCAACCTAGTTTTATATCCGTGATTGAATGCTCTTCCTCTTAAATTATAACTTAAAATGCATTTGTTAGTTCCAGGACATGTATATTGCAGTAGCCCTTGATAAGTTCTACATTCAGAGGTTAAGTTAATGTTAACTCTGTACTGTCAGGAAGATGATTTCAGGCCCGTAGGAAGAATGTCTCATGGTGGTTATGGTGCATACAATGCATATATTTCTGCAGCAACTAGATATGCAGCACTAGGAGCTCCTACCTTATATGACCATCCAGGCTCATTTTACGGAAGTTGGTGCAATTACAAATTATGTTCTTCATTGTTCATTCTATTAATGATTTCTATATTTATTTCTCTTCTCATTTGGTAGGAGGAGAACCTGCTAGAGGGATGGGCAAAAAGATCTTTGTTGGCAGGCTTCCACAGGAAGCAACTGCAGAAGACTTGCGGCAGTATTTTGGTAGATTTGGCCATATATTAGATGTTTATGTTCCAAAGGTATGTTGCAGTTGCTTTACTGTAATGTTGAGTCATAATTTTGAGTCAGCCTGATGAACATTGAAAATACTCCACAAGAGTAGGACCCAAAGAGGAGTGGTCATAGAGGTTTTGGGTTTGTAACATTTGCTGAAGAAGGTGTAGCAGATCGTGTGTCTCGAAGATCCCATGAGATATGTGGGCATCAGGTAGTCCATGAAACTTCTGTTGACCTAGCCTTGCCATAACACAAAATCATACAAAAATCTGTCAAGGGTTTTCTTTTTTCGGTGGATGATTTTTATGATCTAAACTTTCGATCCAGGTTGCTATAGATTCAGCCACACCTCTTGATGATGCTGGCCCTAGTGGACCGTTTATGATGAATGGCCCTGAACCTTTTGGGGGCTATGGTGGTCCTATGCGCAACTTTGGTAGGATGTATGGAAGCCTGACTTTTGATGATGTAAGTATAGCAACGAATAAAGAGAGAATTGAAAAATAGCTCAAGTTTCCTTACAGCTCTTAACTTATTTTCATCGTATAGAAGACATTACAGTAGTGGATATCAGAATGTGTCTCGCGTAGCATATTGTTTTAAATAACTCGTTATTTGTCATGCAGTGGGGTTATGGCATTGGGAGTGCTAGACCTTCGAGAGCAGATTGGAGGTATAGACCATATTAGCCATGAGCACGTGGTCTCCAACAATGATCAATTGGCCCTACGATTGTAACTGGTTTACAAGGAGATGAGGGCAAGTGCTAGGTTTAGGACCGGAATTACCTCTGAATAATTTGAACTGTTTAATGTTAACAATCTATCTTCCCTGCTGAACTTCTACTGTACTGTAGTATCATTGTGGTCCTGCTCAATATGAGAAGGAATCCAAAGATTGCATGTGGGTTTGTGCTGGAGCCTTACCATTTCGGGTAGTACAGTGTCATTTACCAACTTTGCTATTTTGATACATGTCATTTGCAACTACAGACACAAGACTTTAAGAAACAATTCAAAAAAGGAAAAAGAAAAAGAAGTGTAAGAAGAAGCAAAAAGACAACGTAGCTACTGTTGACATTAAATGTGCTAGGTATCTCCTTGCTTTATAAATTTTGGTCAGGGTGGAATCCTGTTGTCCATGATGATCACTCTAAAGTGTTGCGTTGAAGGCCTTGTGCCTGTAACCAGCAAGCAGTTCAGGCTTCCCAGGGACAAACATTTCAATATTGCCTTTGAAGTTGTGGTCTTATATCTTATTGAATGGTTTTCTAAATTAAACAATTCAGGATGACTCTACCTGGATTAATACAGCTCAAAGAATTTGCACGCGTAGCAAATTTCTGAATACAGAAGGGTCGAAAATTACGGTTCTATACAAAACTTGAACTTGGGCTACGAGATAGAGCCGCCAGGTAGGGGGAACAGAGCAGCAGGATATGGCCTGAACATCATAAAGCATCGCTGAGAAAACAGCTGCTTAACGAACGGAACTGAGCAAGCTTGTGAAGAAATGGAAACTTGTGGGACGTCTTCGGAATTTGGTGATCGTTAGGGACCAATATCGAGCTTCTCATCTCCTCAGCTCTCATCTCAGCACTTCTCAATTTGCTCAATATCTTATCCATGGATGATGATCTCTTCTTTTCAAGTTTCATCTAAGCATTAGAGAATAAGTTCCAAATATATGAGAAGGGAGTCCATAAACATGAGAGTCTAGTTGGAACCAAAATAAAAGGAGCTTGCAAACGCTATTTAACAACTAAATGTTACAGCGCTACATGAATATAACCAACCTCGAGTTTTCTTACTGCTGCATCTGCTTTCGCCTTCTGTAAGTTTTCCCATGCAGTAATCTTGGCTTCCTCTCTTTGTAACCTGCAGTCGAAATGACCACAAAAGGTCAAAAGCTTCATAGAGTATGTTCGGATTGTGAGGGTAAGCTTCAGTGGACATAAAAAACTTTACATATGGTAGGATTGCAATGTCTTTGGTCAAAACATTCTTGGACATTTTTACTTCTTTAAAGCGATTATCATGCGTCTCAGAGTTGACAAGAGCCTTTTTGCAGTACAATAGATACTAGGCTTTCTTTACCTCTTTAAGTCACAAGAGTTACTTATGGGCATTTTCATTATCTATCAAAAAACTGAAGATAGACTTCCGTTGATGAAGAATGAGGCTATGACTTGTGGTTGCATACGTTAAATTCAATTCCTTCCCCAAGGTCTTATGGCTGCTTGTGTTTGAAGTTTAGCTCATAACCTTTCCTGTATCACGGAATAGACCAGGAAAATACTTCCTATCCTTAAAAGATGGTTCATAAATTTGTGCTGTTCAATCCATTTGTTTGATGAAAACTACAAACTAAAAGTCCTGGGAAGGCTGTCCAAAATAAAATGCAGAGATTAACACATACTTGGAAAAGTCTGATGCTGCATCTGAAATATCCCAAGATGACTTCCTAGCTTGTCTGTAATTTTCCTCGTAGTTCTTTAAACCTGCTGATCCTTTATTGCTTATGCAAGAAGGTCTTTTTGACCATCTATTAATCATGGTGGATCTTTTGTCGACACGCACTTCCCTCACTTCCATTTTAGATGTATTGTCTTTCTGAGACTCCAGTTCTGGAGGGTTAGTAGGTGGAGATGAGGATCCTGTTGTAGATGAATGATTGGTGCCTTCAGGACTCATCTGAGTTGCCATGTCCCTTCTTGAAATGTCACGCGTTAACAGACTTTGTTCATTATTCACGTCGTCAAGTTTTTCATCTGTAAATTCGATTCAACAAGTGAGCAGCTAACATCAGAATAAAATTGTTATGTTAAAGCTGGAATCTTGAAATATGTACAGAACTCAGAAATAAGGAATGGACAAAAAGGCATCAAATGAGCCAGTTGGTTCTTCTTCTTCTCAAGACTATCCTGAGGAAACTCCGAAGTATAGACTAACTTTCACATTCCTTAGCTCCAAAAGAGAGGGATAAGAGAAGAATTGAGAATATTTCGTTGATAATATACATCAACTCATGCTTTGTATTTTCTTCTCAACTGTAAATGCTAATGAAATATATTTCCAAGGCTTAACACATCCAGTGATTAACTCCACCAAATTGGCTATTAGTTCATTATCAATCTCTAATCTCTACAGAAGCCATACCTTGAGAGCTAGGCAACGAACATTCGCTCACGACGTCTGACCAAGGCAGACTAGCCACAGTAGCATGTCCATCATTTCCAACTCCTCCATAACGGATAGCAACTCCGTTCGGCATCAAAACTCCAGTCGAAAACGGGGTTTTCATGAAATTCTTCAAAGAAGCACCATCAAAAATCTGCAAAGAAGGCGAGCAATTGGAGTATTGTCCAACCCCAGGAGGTACAATAGGCCCACTTTTCGACTTGGGACGTCTTTGAAGCCGAGATTGAGAGGTAGCAGCATTGTACCCAAAAACAGGACTGCAGATCCACCTTTCAGCGTCATCCCACTTGGAAGGCAATGCCCTGCCACTATAAAAAGGCCTCAGTACACCGATATGCCTCCTGTCGCCGCGTGATTGACGTGGTACCCTCTCTGAGCACCATCCTTTATCCTGATAGCTTGATACAACTGGACTGGGAAATGTACCTAAACTCTCAGAAGAAACTAGATTCTGCTTCATCCCTGCAACAAATAACACCAATCTTGAAGTGGGACTTTTTGCCGACTTGATTATGAGCTGCAAGAGTATACAAACTTGTGGTTTAGTTGGCAAATAACAGGAAGACTCCTGTTTCCGAGTCCATGGTTACCGTTCAATGTGTCTACCGGATAGATTGCTTTGGTCCTAAGATATAGATATGTCCTGGGGACTATTTGAGAATGGACAAAAGTTGTGTAGGGAGAGGCAATGATACTTTCCAAGAACTGACAAAAAATGAGTGTGGGACGATGCTTTCTGCAATAAGGAAGCAACGATGTAGACGAATTGCATTGATAGTGATCTGATGGGTCAATCTTTGTTGAACGGATAGACAGTACAAGATGTTCTACCACCTTTTGATTGGTGAGATATCTCTGAAGAAAGACAAAGTAAGAGGTAATTCTTGTTCCTTCATTTTACTTGAATGCTAGTGTTACAGACAAGAAGATAACAGTTAACTGCTTATTAGCTAGCGATCACGTTGCTGCTAATTTCTCTTATGCACATGAAACTTTTTTAAAATCTAAGTTATTCTTGTTTTTTTTGTTGAATTAGGCCTGGCCTGCATTCAACATTCGCCTTTATTTTCGGCTCAAGAGTACAATTATTGCTGAGACTTTGCCTCGTAGCAGGAAATTGACCTTTTTTAAGTCACTGTGCACACCAGCCGTCCTTTACTCCTGCAGGTCCATAACTATAAAGGAGGTGACATCTCCATCAGAAATTGAATCTACTTAAATTCTTGATGTCAAATCTTACATAAAAAATAGGATAGAAGATGTGAACTTTCTTTTAAATAATTATCGGCATACAGTTTTCTTGTTAAATCTGTCTACGTACGGATCCATCATATTTTTTTTCACATTAAAAGTACACAAATCTTTTAGGAGTTAAAAAAAACAATTTTGATAATTTTATGATCTATAAATCTGTTATTTATTATGCAAGAATGACCTTCTAGTAAAAAAAATAACAATATTAAGTATGGAACTATTCATTATATAGATAGTACAAGATTTTACATCATTTATAGATTATAAAAGAACTTATATCAATCATTTTTAATGGATGTTGAAATTTTAAACTATATATTAAAATTTTTGTAAGTTAAAAATATTATTCGTTAATTATCAAAAAAGTTGACCTTACACAAGTTCCCAGCTTGCCCCTGTCCATCCCAATAATAATTCATTCACTTGAACATATTTGAATAAATACGATTCTATTTATTATTGGTAACGAAGAATGATGATGGATACAATTATTATTATTTATGTAGAATAAAGAGTAAAGAAAGAATGACGAAAAACTTTTTGTGTTTCTGTTTATGGTCAATATTATGTACATCAATCTATTTATACACTTTAGGTGAGTCCAACTAAAGAAAAAAAATCAACTAATAATTACATAGTATTATTGTACATGAATTTGGGAGAAAATTAAGATTAAATGTATGTTGATATTTGACTTTCGAAGATTATGTTAATAGGTTCCCTCAAATTCAAGGTGGTAGTGATGACAATAACTTGAGTTTGGAGTGAAAATCCTGAAAATGTCGAAGTGGATGTGATTTCATAAAATGATCAGTAATTTGCAATTGGGATGAGATTGAGACAAGTTTTATAATTCTTTGAAGCAAATAATGACTCACAACATGACAATCGATTTTGATGTGTTTAGTTCGTTCATAAAAGACATCATCGTAAGCAATCTGTATAACATTATGATTATCTCATAAGAGAGGAATTGCTGAAGAAAAGGAGACAATTATGTCTTAAAGTAACCATCATAATCATGAAAGTTCATATGTAGCGTTAGCTAGGGCTCAACATTCTGCTTTAGTGCTTAAGCGAGAGACGATTGTTTGTTTCTTACAGTTCCAAGAAATAAGAGATGCGCTAAGAAAGAAACAATAACTAGTAGTAGATCAGTGATCAATTAGGTCTCCAACCCAGTCTATATTAAAGTATGCAAGTAAATTCAATGAAGATGAATGACAGGAGTAAAGCCTATGAAATAGGCTTCCTTAATTGTACTAAAGTATATGAAGAACAATTGAAAAGTAAGTGGTATGAGGTGCAAACATGAATTGATTGACAACGGGAACAATATGAGCAATATTTGGACAAGTGACAATAAAGTATATAAGACTACTAAATAGCTGTCGATAAAGTGTACCATCACTCAGAAAAGTTCCATAAATGGCAAAGATATGAACATTAGAATCAAGTGGAGTGCTAGAAACCTTAGTGTCAGTAAGGCTAGCACGAGAGATAAGATTAGTAACACATTTAGCTTAAGACAAGTAGTAGCCTAAAACATCAGAAGATGCCTTAAGACTTGAAAAATAACTGAGGGGACCTAAATCTTCATTTCAAATTATTGATGAAGACAAGATTTGAGAGTGGCGATCCTTTTAGTGACATTGCTAGTTATCATCATATCATCAACATATAAAAGAAGAAGAGTACACCCTGAAATGTTTTTATGATAAACAAAGCATGATCATAAGAGCTTGAGATAAAGACAATACAGTTGATGGTGGAGCTAAATTTAGAAAATCATGCTCGAAGAGCTTGCTTAACACCTACAAGGCTTTATGAAGACAACAAACTTTATTTGGTGGATGAGCATACTGAGGCAGAGGTTGCATATATACTTCTTCATAAAGATCAATGTTGATAAAGGCATTCTTGACACTCATCTAGAACAATTCCCAATGCTTGTTGGCTACTAATGCAATAAGACCGCAGATTGAAGTCAGGAAAGCAATTGGAGTAAAGGTCTCCTCATAGTCAATTCCATATTTTTTAGTAAACCCTTTGCAACCAATCATTCTTTGTATCATTTAAATGATCCATCAACTTGAGTTTTGATTTTATAGACCCATTTACAGCCAATAATAAACTTATCTAGAGGTAGGTCAATTAAGTTTTAAGTAATGGTATTGGAGAGAGCCTATAATTATCTTGCCATTGCTTGTTGCCATAAAGGATTAGAGCTGGTCGTACGATAGGAGTAAGGTTCATATAGAGAGATAATAGAAGAATAAACATGGAAACCTTTAAGATGATTAGATGGTTGACTTACTCAAAAGGATTGACAAGGGGGTTGTTGAGACTCGATGGATTTGAGTGAATGAATAAAAGAGGAAGAGTTATTTGGTGAAAGTGGAGGATCTACAGTTGGAGAAGATATAATTTAATCAGACTTCAGTTATGTTAAACTATTAAAGTTGTAAGAAGAACTTGTAGAAGAAATATTAGGAAATAAAGATATTGTAGGGTTTTAAAAAATTGTGTGAAGGTTTGCTAACTCAAAATTTTTATATTGTGGAAAGCATTTTATGTTCCCAAAAAGTGACATGTCAAAAGATTCGAAGTCTTTAAGATAATGGATCTTAACATCTATCTCATTTATGCTCTATGTCATACCCTATAAAACAACATAAACGTGTTTTTGGTTCTATTTTGGTGTGCTTATGAGGTTATAATAGGACAAAGCACACATATCTAAAAAATTTAACTGACTAATGGTTAGGAGCATTGTAACACACCACTACCATAGAGCATATACCTAAACATCCAGAGGACATTCAAGAACATACCCTATGAGAATGACATGTTAAAGCAATCATATTCACTATTATGGCATCATACAAAATATAAGAGATCATAAGTTTAACATTTCTCATTTCATTTCACAAACATCATTTACATTGTCATTACATCTCATAATCCATATATGTATATTACAAAAACATCTGAGAGTTTACTGTTCTTTACAAAATATCTAACATGAAATGAGATGCTAACATAAACAATCTATCTAAACTTCCCAGACATCAGTTGACCAGAACTTTGAGCTATTCTTGATTCCAAAATTAACAATACTAGATTGCCTTAGAAGCTAGGTCTTCTCAGTACCTGAAAAATAATATTCTAATTTTGATGAATTTTGTGAACTCAGTGAGTGAACCATCATTGATGTGCTCACTCGAGTAAAAAAAACGTCACAAGTATACAACCAAATTCACAAGTATATCACATTAGCTTGAATCAATTCCTATACAATTTTGTATACCAAATCACACTATACATCATATCTCAATAAGCACATTATAATACAAACATCTTATATAGTCTTTTTAGAACAATTCAATCTTTCGCCTCAATCATTCATATCATCAACATGTATGCAAGTATTGTAGATCACTATATCAACACAATTCAGTATTTTTTTTTCATAATCATTCACATGTACACAAATAGAACATAACATTATATCAACTTAATTTAGTCATTCTTTACAATGATTCACATGATACATGTAAAGATATATATGCAATGCACATGAGACTCTACTTTCATTTTTATTTTGTTATGACCAAACGCTTATTTAACTGTCCCGTATCTATTGTAGATATTGACCTCATTTCAAATACTGTCCCGTACCAATTGTAGATACCGAGCCCATTAATCAATGACCTTATGGCTTTGTACGCACATTTTTTAGCTTTAAGCTCTTTTTCACATTGGTCACTCCAATCACAACTCCTTTATTTGATAATGGATATTAGTGTAATGAAACTGCATCATATCACATATTATGCTATCAATAACTCTCATTCAGCGTGCACAATCATATAGCACATTTTTCGAATCTAAGTCCGGCATTTAACATATAGTTGAGAATATAATTTCCATATTCACATGCAATTTGCAAACACTTCCAATATAATCCCAAACATTAAACTTCTTGGACCATCAATGTCCAAAATTAACATAATCATATCAGTAATAGTTCAATATCTAACAGTTAATTAAGAACAATTCAAATATAGTGAGTAAGTATCTAGGTTAACTCACAGTATGCTCCAGATAGCTATTGTTTTGACGAGTTAGTAATGTCTGGAAGCTATCGGTCAATTTGTGCTTCTAAATTATATAATACACACATATGTACACATTACTAACTTGTTTAATCAAACAAGTACTCAATCATACACATGTATATATGTTATGTTCAATGCATGCTCAATTGACTATCCTGGGTATGTATCCTTATTTACAATTCTTTACCTTTCAAAAATCATAACTTATATATTACCACTTTGCAATCAGGTTTGTACCTTTAAGTTAGCTTGATTCACTCCAAATTCGTCAACCATACTTTACACTTATCCTTGAACATTTTCATGATAAAACAACCTTTCGTAATCCATACACAATTTTTATTTTAAGTCTGAAATTTCAGCAAGCTAAATCTATACATTCACCAAACTTTTTTCAGCAATATATATTCATACATTTACCCAATTCTCATTCATAATTATCCCATGTTCTTCAATGCTCATTCATCCATACCTTATACATATTACTCATGTCCTTGAGATTATGTTTGCATTAAAAGAACTCATTTATTCCTTTAACAAATCAAAATTTCAGATTTGAACTCAACCACATCAAAACAGTCCATTCTTTAGATTATGACATCATTTAACTACATAAACTTATCAAGCTCTTAACCAATTAATCAAACAACAATCTAGGCTCATTTATAGCCTTAATCAAGTCCAAATATACCAATTAAGAGTGAAATTTCTCAGTTGGTTCGACATGTACACAAGGCTGAAATTAAAATTCCAGAATTTGTCATTAACATCACTAACGTGTGTAACTTTACTACCTTAAATACTTCATGAATTTTACAAGCTTAAAGACATCACTAATACCTGAAATTTTCCAGATTTCATGTCTTTTAAGGTTACTTCATTTCAAGCTAATTTAACTTCTATATTGGTTACACTAAGGCTTACAAAATTGTGCTCACTTATATCATTAATAGTCACTTTTTACAAACAAACCTACAGTTATAATTTTTTCCAGATTCAACCAGATTCAAAAACACCTTAATAACACCTATCTTTAGCATGAAATCCTTATCAATTATACTTCAAATTCGAACTTAAATCATCCATACAACAACCCATAAACTACTATTTTCGTACATGCAAAAACAGAACAAAAAATACCCATTCATTCTCCATTTTGTAGTACATCTTCAATATCAACATCATATACAATCCATCCTAATTTCATCATCATAAATTCTCTATTATAACATGCCATCAATACCAATCTTTTACTTACTTGTCTAGCTCAACTTCCAGCTCAAAGATGAAGCTAATTCAACTTTCCATGCATGGAAAAATCATCACGAATTTAAGGTGGGAATTGAATGGATTTTGGTTAGGATCAAAGGCTAAAACAAAAACAACTATTTTCTGATTCTTTACCTAACTTTATGAGGGTGAAAGCATGGATTATCGGTGTAGCAATTGGACAAAAACATAGGCTGTAACGCCCCAAATTAGGGGTTAGCAGATCAAGCAAATTTAGTCCGATTTAGGTTATGTCTCTTTGACATTTTGGC
>JANJEY010000234.1:59064531-59084962 GCA_024703695.1 Erythroxylum cataractarum | reverse complement strand
GTCTAGAATAGTCTTATAACGCTTATGGTTTTACTATCAAGTCACATACTTGATGACATAAGTCTAAAACCATTCATAGAATGTAAATCACTTCACATAAAAGAAATACATGCATATATGAAAGGTATACCTCATAATATATTATTAACAAGTCATAATGTTAATACATGGATCACAACTATCCATTAGCCTAGGACACACTACTAACATCACCTTGTGTAACTAAAACAAATTCTCCTATTATTATGCTAGCACAATCATCTAACAACTCAGAAGTTTTCTTTCTTACTCACAATAGTGAGCTAATGTTGAATATGATTATACAATGCACATTCTAGTTTCTCAAGACTCTGAATAACTCTTTAGTATGCATAAGGTCCTTTTTATAACTCATATGATATATATTTATACTCGAATGATAAAAATAGTAATAATAAATTGTTGAATCAAGAGATGTTTTAATAGATATTTTGATGATAAAAAATCATAAGTATTACTAATAAGCTTATTACTTTGATAAGAAATAATACAAGAACAAGATGTATCGATAAACTTAAGAAGATATTTCATAAAATTGATAAGGAGAAGTTAAATTTTGCAATCGTAAGTGAATATCAAGTCAAGAACAAGAGAGGATCAAGGAATATCAAAGTCCTTCTATATTTTGTAATGTTGATTGTATTCTTATTTAATCACTTTGATAATCCTAAAGGCTTACCATATATAAGCATTTCATATCACTTTATTATATAAGGCTTTTTATTCATCAAGAGGCATTGAAGCTTTTGGTTTTAAAAGAAAAACCTCTTTATCTTTCAAATACTTTTTGAGGGATATTTTGAAAAATGTTTTAATTATAATTTTATTAAACAAATCAAGTTTAAACAAAGTTATTAAAATCATATTTTATGGGAATTGAGTAAACCAATATAGGTTAATAGTCGATCAATATAAGTTAAATATGCGACAAGTGAGTTTGTTGACACATTGGTCGATCAACATAGTAATAGGTGTTCAGTCTACCGAACCCGCTAGCCATACACATTGGTCGACCAATGCCCCTCCAAAGGATACATTGATTAACCAGTATGGTTGATTGGTTGACTAATATATAACAACTAGTAAATTTTGTGCATTGTATGCATATTAGTCGACCAATACGACATAGTGGTCGACCCATGTATGTTAAACTTATAACATGGTTATCTTGTGACACATTAGTCAACTTATGTAGGACTAATATCCCCAAAATGGACATATTGGTTAACTAATATGCTTAAATATTGACTAATATCTCAACGACTAGTGAATTTGTGCATTCAATACACACTAATCGACTAATACTCTACAACTAGCCATTATAACAACTAACTTTTAGTTCCAATGGCTATTAAGGGTCCCAAAATCCTAGAAATACACATTTTCATTGTTTATTAAAAAAAGTATTTGGGTATCTTTTATATAAATTTCCAAGTATTTATTAAGCATTTGAGCGTTATTATCTTATATTTATGTAAGTGGTCCTCTTTATAGTTATCAAAGTGATAAAGTGAAGTATTTTGAGTTGTAAACTTTGTTTGGAGTATTATATTAATGTATTTAGTGGCATTCGAAGTGGAATTGATTTTTCTCTTCACCGTGAATGAAGATGTCAAAAGGGTTCCTTTATTTTAAGAAAAGATTATACAAAGGGAAAAATTCTAACAAGAGTCTTAGAAGTAGATGTAAGTATGGTTTGTCTACGAGATACTACAAATAAATTTATTTTTCTCTTCCCTATCCTCTTTACATTATTCTTAAATTGATTGATTAATTTACGTCAAAAATTTCCTTCTCCTTATAGACACACACACACACACATGTTAGATGACATTAGGGACTGATAAGTGGTATTATAGTAGGTCTATTAGGTTAACATTTTAAGCAAAGTTCATAATGCCATATTTAGACACATCGTCATCAAATCAAGAGAGATAAAATATGATAGAACACCTTTCTTTGATGACAATTATTACCTCTATTAAAAAAACTAAGACGAGATTTTTCTTAATGATTAAAAGTTTAGAGCTATGGGAATAACTTCAATAGGTCTCTATATGTAAATGACTTATGAAATTTGGCACAATCTAGAAGTTACACATGAGATAATAAATCAATTAAATAAGAACAAAGTTAGCATGTTAACACATAAATATGAATTGTTTTAAATGAAGCATGGTGAAAGCATATCTATATATACTAGCCTTATTAATATTATTAATGCTATTAAAGGTTTTAGGGAAAAAAACTTATACTAATATTGAAATGGTAAAAGTTTAGGTCACTTCTGAATACATAAGAAGCTAAAGTGATAGTTACATAAGAAGCCAAGGATCTAACAACATTACTATTGGAACAACTTATTAGATATCTCCTTACATATGACATGAGACTTTAAGGGACGCAAGAAATAATACTTATGAAGAAAAAGGACTTAGCTTTCAAAATACCAAGGGATGAATAAAGTGAAGAAGAAGAAGAAGAAGAGATATCTATAAGTGAAAGTGATTATGAATGTCTTGCTAAGAAATTCAAAATGTTAAAAAAAACTTCTCTAAAAAAAGGTTTTAGGAAATTAAGATTGAATTAAAACATAAATCTTCCATTATTATCTACTTGATGTAGAAAATTCAAACACATGATGTTACAATATCCTCTACTGAAAGATGATGACAAGTATAAAAGAAACAATAAGAAGGATAAAAAGAAGAAGAAAAGCACAAAAGCCCTAACTTGGGATGACATAAGTGGATCTAAAACTAAGCAATTAGAAGGAGAGATAACTCGCTTACGCTTTATGGGTAAGGAAAATGATGAGGAAACATCTAATTCTAATTTATGTGATAGTGATATTAATTTAACATATGATGAACTATTCAAAAGTTTAGAATTATAAGAATGAAAAGGAAAAAAAATTATCTTCTAAACTCCAGGAAATTAAAAAATAGTTAGATGCATGTATAAATAAGAATGAAAAAATTGAAAATTGAATCACATAGCATTAAAGCATCTAAAAATGTGATCATTGATGACAATCACACATTAGAGATATAAAATACAAAAATAAGACATTGGAAAGGAGATTAGTATTCTCAAGGATTTATCATCCAATTTCACTAAAGGGAGTAAAAAATTAGAAAGTATGTTAAGAGTTTAAAAGAATTCCAATAATAGGTATGATATTGGGAATACTTAAGAGAGTGCACCCCATATTAAGATTATATTTGTTAAAGGAATGCATTTGTATAGTGAAGAACCATTGCATAATGTGATAAATAAGTACGAGGTATCTACATCTAAGCATATGCATGCACATGTCACATCCACTAGGACTCATTGTAAGAGCAAATATTATGTTTTCAAATAAGGCTCACAATCTAGGCATAGAGTTTAATACCCTTAAAGGAAGAATAAGCATAACTTCTATGATAATATACAAACAAACTTACCACCCTCTTGGTCTCAAAGAAGCACATATCAAGCCTTCATCCATAGTAAGTATTATACATATAATCATGGTAGGACATTTCACTACCTAGACGAACTTTTAACACCTTTAATGTCCAAAGGAAAATTCCTCATTTTATATACAAGCATAGAAGAATAATCAATGCATTTATTCATCTCGTTACTTTATAGTATGGTTTGTCATTTCTATGGTAAGAATGGAAATGTTGATACTTTTATTTTTCTCAAAAAAAGAATGTTAAGAAAACCTTTGAAAATGTGGGTGAAAAGAAGAATAAGATTAACAATCAAGGGCTCAAGCTCATTTAAGTGCCTATAATACATTGAGTAGCTTATTTTATAGGCTTTTAGAAAAAGAAGAACAAATAAAACATAGTAGAGAGAGTAGTTATTGAATTCATCATTATTTTTTGAAGATTTTATGTTTTTTGCGTTGATGAATCTGATCTTTTTATATCCAAGAAAACTTTTTAAAGACAGTGATATAGGTATTAGAAGAAAATAGGAATGATCATAAAAAACACCTACTAAGAGCAAACTATTGGATCAAATGAGGAAGATATGATGGATGGGAAGCTTTTAATAGATTGGAAATTTAAGAAGAATCATCATCTATAATGCTCAACAAGGGATAAGCATTAGTTCATGTTTTAGAAATTTGTCACATTCTGCTTTCCTTTATCAATTGAGTATAAATCCTTATTATGAATTTTTTGCACTATAAATAAAGGATTAAATAATTTTTTAAAAGTATAGTATGGACATCACCATTTATATTTAGAGATCATGTGCAAATAGGGATATTCAATTAAAATTTGTTGATACACTAGTTTAATAGGGCAATAGTTTTATTAGACTAATAAATGATGATATTAGGAAAAAATTGGGTATGATTTTGTATGATTAAGGTCTCTTTTAAAATTTATGATTGTTCTTGATTGACAATTCTATGAATTATTAAGTTTTTAATATTTTAATTTGAGTTTTTGGATTGATTTGTTAGTCCTTAGGTTATAATGGTCTTAAAAATTATGTTTTTTTTTTTATCTTTTTAGTAAGTTTGTAAGGAGTTTGATTGCTCCTTTGGTCAATCATTTATGTATGTTAGTCAATCAATGTCTTTGAATGGTTGACTAACATCTCGTTAACTAAGAAAATTTTCCATTTTAGTACGTTTGTAGCTTGTTTGGCTACTAGGACCATATACAAACACTGGTCAACTAGTTGAGCTATATGGTATATTAATCTTCACTTTTTAAGCTATTCTCCTCCTTTTTAAAAAAATTATTTTATCTTGATTGTTTTTATCTTTTAAAAACCCAGGCAACTCACTATTTTCTTTGAACAACATCATTCCCCATTTTATAAGAATCTTGTTACATTGCATAAAATTGAAACTTTGTTATTCTTATGTTTAAAATTTATGGGATTCTCAAGATTTGTCATAATTTAGAGTTATATTTTCAAATTTGTTCCTCCTTAGTTAAACTGGAAAGGGTGTCAAGGTTATTTCCATTTTAATTATATTGATATATATTTGATTTTGTTCAATTTTGACATTTTGAACACTTTGTTACATGACACTTTATATTTTACCTTTTGAATAATTGATTTATTTTTAGTGATTACAAAAAGAGGGAGAAAGATTGGTGACATTAGATTTAGGAGGAGTGATAACCTTTAGGGGGAGCTATTTTTATACTCCTCATATTCTAATATGTTATTTTTATAATTAAGTAAATATCTTTTATTTATATTTATGGATAAATATTTAAATCTCTTTTTTCTTAATACCAAATCATTCTTTGCATATGAATTAAGGTAGAGTTAATCATTATCTTGATATGGATAGTTGTTTATGTGTTTAATTTATTATTACTCTTTAATATCATAAATATTATGTCATCATTAAAAAAAGGAGAGATTGTTGAACTAAGGGAGGTTTCAATTGATATTTTGATGATAACAAAATATAATCACTACTAATGTACTTATTATTTTGATGAAAAACAATATTAGAACAAAATAAAGCAATAAACTCAAGAAGATAGGGTATAAAGTTGATAAAGAGAAGTTGTAACCAATAAAATTAAGATCAAAACAAGAAAACAAGAAAATCAAGACTCATTAAGGTCATTTCACATTTTATATTATTATTTGTAAGCCTAATTTATTAATTTGATGATCTAAAAGGCTCACTATGTAAAATCGTTTCATCTCACTTCATTGTATAGGTCTTTACATTCATCAAGAGACATTGAAGTTTTTTATTTTAATATAAAGTCCTCTTGATCTTTTAAATAATCTTAGGGAACATTTGGGAAGTGTTCTAATCATATTTAGATTAGAAAAATTGGTTTTGAGCATTTAAGGTTGTTAAAACCATGTTTTCAATTTAATTGGTTAACCTATATAGGCTAGTGGTTGATCAATATAGGATAAATTTTTTAAATTTGAAGTATTGAGAATTTGCTATAATAGAATGTCAACCAGTTGAGGCACTAGTTAACCAATTTGTCATATTAGTCAACCATTATAGCTTACTAATCGACGAGTGTCCAACGACTAGTTAATCTAATAATATAAATGCATACCAGTTGGCCAACGTATCAAATGTAATCATTGTAATGACTAATTATTAGCTATAATGACTATTTTAGGCCTTAACACACTATAAATAGGTGTTTTTCTTTCATTGGTTTTAGGTGTTGTATACACATATTTCAAAGAGTTTTTCAATCATTTGAGCATTATTGTGCATATTTGTATGAGCGAGTCATTTCGGAGTTATCAAGTGAATAAGTGAGATATTTTTTAGTTTTAATGCTATGTTGGGACGTTGAATATTGTACTTGGAAGTGATCCAATTAGTATTGAGGTTATCTTCACCTTGGAAGAAGATTATAAAAAGGGTTCCTCTTTACCGAGAAAGGTTGTACAAAGGTTATTCTTCGCCTTAAAAGAAGAATTATAGTAAAATTTCAAGAAGAGTCTTAAGAGTAGATGTAGACAAGAGTTATTTGTTGAACTGCTATATATCAGTTTGCATTCTCTTCTCCCTATCCTTTTTAAAAATTTTAATTGTTTAATTAATTTATATTAATTAATTTTCTTATATTCTTTTATATTGATTGTTGTTAATTAATTATATTAGTTAAAAATTATTAAATTTTGTAAACACCTTATTCACTCCCCTTTTTGTTGTCATTAGGGACTAGCAAATGGTATCATAGTAAGTCTATTAGGTTAGCATTTCTAACAAAATGCTATAGCAAAGATCACGATAGTATATTTAAGGTCAGCATCATCATCATTCAGCCAAAAGGGATAAAGCATTAGTAGACCACCTTTCTTTTATGGTAGTGACTACCTTTAATGGAAAACTAGGATGGGATTCTTCTTAATGGTCAAAAGTATAGATTTATGGCAAATAGTTTCTAATGGTCCCTTTTTTCCTACTAAAATTGTAGTTAACAAAAGATTACCTAAATTAAAGGACGAATGAGAACCTTAAGATAAGAGATTAGTTTTTTGAATAGTAAGGCTATACATATTCTTTATGTACATTAAAGAAGAAATAAATTGAATAAAGTCTCTATATATGAAATTGCTCACAAAATTTGGCATACTTTAGAAATCACTCGTGAAGGAACAAATCAAGAGAAGAAAAGTAAAGTTAGTATGCTAATGTACCAATATGAATTGTTCCAAATGAAACCTGATGAAAGCACCTAAAGCATTTATACTAGATTTATTGATATTATTGATGCTCTCAAAGGTCTTAAAAAGACCTATACTAATGTTGAAATGGTAAGAAAGTTGTTTTATTCACTTTTGAAGATTTAGGAGCTAAAGTGACAATCATAGAGGAATCGAAGGATCTAACAACATTACCATTGGAGGAACTTAGTGGATCTCTCCTCACATACAAAATGAGGATCCAAGAGACACAAGAATAAATATCACTTCCAAAGAAAAAGAATTTAGCGTTTAAAGCCTCAAAGGAAGATTCAAATGAATAGGAAGAGAGATCAACTAGTGGAAGTGAAGAAGAAAACATTACCTTGATAACTTCTTAAAGAAGAAGTTTTTAGAAAGAAGGGACTTCAAGGAAGATAAAATTGATTTAAAGTATAATCCTCTAACATTATTTGTTTTGAATATAGAAGACTCGACCATATACAGTCACACTGTCCTTAACTCAAAGATAATAAGAAGTATGATAGAAATTATAAGAAGGACAAGAAGAAAGCACTTAAAGCATCAACTTGGGATGTTACAAGTGAATCGAAAAGTAAGCATTCAGAAGAAGAAATAGCTCATATATTCTTTACCGCTATAGACAATAACAAGGTAAAATATAACCCTAATTCTTTTAATGATAATGATCATGATGTGGCATATGATGAATTAGTAGAAAGTTTAGAAATCACGAGTAATACTAGGAAGATATTATCTTCTAAACTCAAGGCTGTTCAAAAAGAGTTAGATGCATGCATGAGTGAGAATGAAAAGATGAAAAGTGAATTTCATAGCATTAAAACATCAAAAAATATGATTATTGATGACAATTATGACTTAGATCTATTAAGCTACGAGAATAAGACATTGAAAAGGGAAATTGACGCTCTCAAGGATTCCTTATCTAAATTTATAAAGGGAAGTGAGAAACTTTTAAACATGTTAGGAGCTCAAAATAATTCCAATAATAAGCATGGAATTGGATATAAATTTGAAAGTTTTTCCAACATTAAACTATTTTTATTAAAGGAAAAAATTTACATAGTAAAGAACCATTTCTTTGAATGAAAAATGAGCATTGACCATCCACATACAAACATACACATGCATATGACACATTTATTAGGGTTGAAAACAAAGAGCAAACATCATGCTTTTATATATGGCTCACAAGTTAGACATAAAGTTAGGCATAACCTCTATGATAACATGCAAACCCACTCACACATATAATCATAGGGTAGTTCATTACCCTAAGAGAACATTCAACAACTTTAATGTCTAATGGAAGCTTCCTAATTATACATACACACATAGAAATGCGTATATATATTATCATCATTTAAATAACATGGTGCATTATTTTGTGGTAAGTTTGGATATATTGATGGATTTTGTTTTATCATACAAAGAGTGTTAAACAAGCATTCAAAAGTGTGGGTTGAAATGAAGAAGGGACCAAACAATAAAAGAACCAAGCTTTTTTCGTTTCTTAAAGCACATTGATTACCTTGATTTATAAGGTTATGGTATATAGTAGAGAGTCTAGTATTATTAAGGACTTTATACATTTTATCTTGATGAATATTACCTTCTTACCTATAATAAAATTTTGAAGATGTTATTGTATGATATAAGGAACTTAACTTTTAAAAGTAACCATTAAGACTTCTTAAATTGTTAACCAAGTGAGAAAGGTGAGAAGGATGAGATGCAATAATGGACTAAGAATTTAAGAAAACTGCTCATTCAAATCTCTCATAACTAATGTTCAACATGATGTAATTATTAGTTTATAATTTATAAATATGTGATTAGTTACATTTATGTGTCAATTTGAGTATAAATCCTTTGTGATGATTATTTAGATTTGAATTACAAATAAGGTGTTTTCAAAGTATGAACCCTAGTACTTAGAATTAGAACCTATATGCAAAATAAGGTAATGAAGTTAGAATTTACATCAATTGGATTATTATTTCTATTAACTTTTAAATAAGGATAAATCTTGTTCAATTAGAGGAAAATTAGTTTTGGTTGATAGGAATTTTTTTAAGACCTTTATATGATTAAATTCTTTAATTGATATTTAGTTTGTTGATATATGCTTTAATAGTATTTTGTTAAAGTTTTGATGTTTTAACTAGAGTTTTAGAGATGATTTCTTAAACTTTCTAATTAATTGGTTAACCAATATCTTAGTGTGGTCGACCATTATTTTTAAAATTTACCCCTTTTTGCTTTCTAGTTAGTTTATTGATTTTTTGGTTGCTTTAATTTTTTATGATTCCATAAGGGGGGAGAAATTTCAGAGATATTAGATTTATAGGAAGTGATTACATTTAAGAGGAGTGATAGAATTTAAAGGTGGTGATTGTTTTGTCACTTTTGTATTTTTTGCACTTTATATAATATGCTTGCGTAAATTACATTTCTTTGACTTTGAATATGGAGTGTTAATCATTTTCTTGATATTTTTCTATGTGCTTAACTTTATTATTGTTATGCTATAATATCACAAGTGTTTTTTCATAATAAAAAATAAGGAGATTGATACAAACAAAGGAGGTTCCCATTGATTTTTTTAATGACAAAAAATATAATTACTACTAATGTCTTTATTATTTTTATGAGAATCAATACTAAAACAAAATGAAGTCATAAGCTCGAGAAGATAAGGTATGAAATTGACAACGAGAAATTGAAGTTTACAATCGATAAAATTAAGATTAAAACAAGAATAAAAAAAGATTAAGGCTCATCAAGGTTTTTTTATTATTTATGATCTCAATTTTTTAATTTGATGATCCAAAAGGCTCACCATGCATAATTATTTCATCTTACTTTATTACATGAGTCTTTACATTCATCAAGAGGCATTAAAGCTTTTAATTTTAATATAAGAGCCTTTTAATCATTGAAATAATCTTTAGGGGAATATTTTGGGAAGTGTTCTAATCATAATTGGATTTCAAAAAATTAGTTTTTGGGTTGATTGGTTGACCTATATGAGTTAGTGGTCGACCAATATAGGTTAAAATTGTTAAATTTATTGAGAGTTTGATATAACATTGGTAAATGCACTAGTTAACTAGTCTGTCATATTGGTCTACCAGTATAGGTTATTGGTTAATGCACTAATTAACCAATCTATCATATTGATCAACTAGTATATGTTACTGGTTTACTAGTGTCCATCGGTTAGTAAATCTCGTGCCATAAATGTATAATGGTTTACCAGTACGTCAAATATACCTATTATAATGGCTAGTTCTTGGCTCTAATGACTATTTTAAGTCCGAAAACACTAGAAATAGGTGTTTTCTCATTGGTTTTGGTATCAAGAAGGTTTTGGATGTTGTATACACATATTTCAAAGAGTTTTTCAATCATTTGAGTACCATTGTGTCATATTTGTGTGAAAGTAATTTTGGAGTTATCAAGTAAATAAGTGAGATATTTTTTAGTTTCCTCTCCAGCTTGGAAGAAGATTATAAAAAGGGTTCCCCATTATCAAGAAAGAATAATTATAGTGGAATTCTAAGAAGAGTCTCAGGAGTGAATATAGGTAAGGGTTATTTTTTGAACCACTATAAATCGGTTTGCATTCTCTCCTCATATCCTCTTTAAATTATTGTTCAATTGTTTGATTAATTTATATTAAGCAATTTGCTCATACTCATTTATATTTAATATTGTTAATTGAGTATATTGGTTAGAAAAGTTGTAGAATTTTGTAAACGACCAATTCATCCTATTTTGGGTGCCACTAGGAACTAATAGTTTTAAACAATTTTTTAATGATAACAAAACATAATTATTAATAAGAAGTAATATAAGAAAAAGATGTTGTAAACTCAATAAGAAAATTTATAAAGCTTATAAAGATGAGTTGAAATTTGCATTTGTTAAAGTGAAGATCAGTTCAAGAACAAAAGAAAATCAAGGCACGTGAAATACATTATATATTTTTAAATGTTAATTATATTGAGGTGATCAACCAATTTCGCTACAAAGAATATTTTAGTCGTCTAATATAGTTAATGGGTTGACTAATATATAATGGCTAATAAATTTTTTGCATTGAATGCACATTGGTCGACCAAGGTAGGTTAAACTTATAACATGGTTATTTCTTGAAAAATTGGTAAATCATTATAGGTGTGTGTTTAATGAATATCCCTCTAAATGATACATTGATCAACCTATATGCTTGAGTGGTCAACCAACTTTTCAAACATATTGAATATATACATTCAATGCACAATAATCGATTAATATGCTAAATTGTTTGACAAATGTTCTGCAACTAACCATTACAATGACTATATTTCGGCTCCAATAATTAATAGGATTCTAAAATTCTTTAACTATATGCTTTCTCATTGGTTCTTGTATAAAGAAGCATTTGAGTGTCTTTTACACATATTTCTATCTTTTTATCATATTTATATTAGTGAGCCTCTTTGAAGTTATCAAAGTAATAAAATAAGATATTTTAAATTGTAATCTTTAGTTATAGTACTATATTATTGTACTTGACAGATTTAAAGTGGTATTAAAGTTCTTCTTTATTGTGAAGAAAGATAGTAAAAGGGTTCCTCATCATTGATAAAAGATTATATAAAATTTATTATTCACTTTAGAAGAAGAATTATAGTGCAATTAAGAAGAGCTTTGAGAGTGGACATAGCCAAAGGTTATTTTCTAAATCTTTGCAAAATGGTTTGCATTTTCTATTCCCTTTTCTCTTTAAATTATTATTCAATTTTTTGATTGATTTATGTTAAACAAATTCTTTATCCTTATATGTATTGATTGTTGTTAAAGTAAATTGATTAGTTAGAAAATTTCATTAAGTTTTATAAACACCTAATTCGTCCCTCCTTTTGGTGAAATTAAGTATTAATAATAGAAATAAAATATAGCCATTATAATAACCAGTAACAAAAGTATTGGTAAACAATGTTGGAATATTATAGACTTATAAAGTTATAGTACACATTATCAAAAGATAATAATTGACTACACTACTATATTGGTTGACCAATCTATCCAAAACCTTAACATTGGTCGCTTAAATCACCATATTGGAGGACAAATATCTTAAAAACAACTTTTCCAAAGCTTTTCAAGTTCTTTCAAACATCAAATGCATTATGCTAACAAAATTTTGATCTAAAACTATATTAAAAGTTCTCTAAAAGTATTTTGATATAAATAGGGCTATCTTAAAAACATTTCCAAAATTTTCTCTTGACTATAACAATATATATGTAATATTATCAAAGTGC
This sequence comes from Erythroxylum cataractarum, assembly GCA_024703695.1. NCBI lineage: Eukaryota > Viridiplantae > Streptophyta > Magnoliopsida > Malpighiales > Erythroxylaceae > Erythroxylum > Erythroxylum cataractarum. The sequence goes on along the minus strand of JANJEY010000234.1, from coordinate 59,072,420 downwards.
AAATGATAATGTAATGATTAAACCCAAAATTTATTAAAAATTTTATGATAACATTATCAGAAGAATTATAATGATTTACTTAGTTTTTTTTTTTATGTTCATTCCTTCTTGTTATAGTTATTCACTTAAATTTCTTTAAAGCTCTCTTAAGTTGCTTATGTGCTTTGTTTTGTTCATTTTCTGTATCCTTTGATTGATTAATTAATTAAATTAGTTCCTTTACTCTTTTCATCCAACGTTATGAGTATCGTTCCATACCGATCGGAGAATGATACTCAAAATGTTGGTACTATATAGGTTACAAAAATCGGGTGGTATCGGTTTATATCGATTAGTACTTAAGATTCCAAAAAAAAAAAGAACCAAATTGAAAATTTTAAAAGTTAAAGACCCAATTAAAAAAAAACTAAAACTGAAACCAAATTGTCTATTCTCTCTATAACACACCCGTTAATTCCTCCACTGCTCGTTGTCACAACTCTCCACTATTGTTGCTTATTGGGTGTTGCTCTCTATGCATCACTTGTGCATCCATTAACTCTAGTTAGCTAATCCACTGTGTAAAATCTAGAATCCAAATTCATCTGCATTAGGTTGAACCAACCTGACCTAACCTATGACTTGACCCAATCAGACCCATATTACTCATTAACTTGGTTGCAATTTTTTATTTTATTTTAGGTGGTTTTTTTTTACTCTAGATTGCTATTGCATTGTGTTTTGATTGTATTATGTGTATTGTAAATGGTTTATAAAATATGCATTGGGCAACTTGAGCTTGGAAGTTGGAATTAGTTGTATGAGTTATATATAGTTCACTAAAATTTAGGCATCGTGAATTCATGAAGAAATGAGATCAAAATAATATTGTGTATGGATTATGATGAAGAACATTTAAGCATTGTGAATTGCGTATCATTAATGAACATGTCATATCATTTGTTATATTAATAATCATAAAAAAGAGATCAACATTAATTTATTAAATTGTTAATTAATTTATATGAAACATACAATTTACCAATTATTGTTTGTATATACAAGGTATTTAATATATGATTAATCATTTAAATATAAGATTTAATATATAACTAAATCATTTAATATATGTAATTAAGTTAAGAAAATTAAATGTTTGCATTTTTATATTATTTATTGTTTTCATTAGGAAATAATATTACAAATATTAATCATGTCTTGTAAGTAACAAATACACATTCATCGTCTTATCTTATTAATAGTTAAATACATGGTAGAAAATAGTGTGGGATTTAAGAGAGAATACTCATTACTCAACATAATGTGAAATTGCAAGCATTTAAATCATTTTTTATTTGTGTTTTATTATAAAGAAAAGTCATTTTTCAATATGTGTTACCATTAAAAAAGTACGATAGAGTTTATCAAGAATCTAGATACGTTTATAATTGAATACTGAATTTTTATAGTTATATAATGATATTGTATACAATAATTGTATTTTTAATATGAATTTATTAATTTAATTTTGACATATGTTTTCATTTATGTTTTTAGATAAATGGAAGGGAGTTCAAATACTCAAAGATTTAATGGCTAAATTGGTTCTTAGAATGAAAATCATACCATTTATGTGCATTGCAATAAACATTTGAAAGGTGAAGTAATCACCATATCAGAGAAGCGTTTAGCTGTGATCAAAGGTGAAGCAGGATCTTGCAAAAAATGTGAGTAATGACATGAAATGAATGAAGACTTTACTTGAAACATATCAACTTGAAAAAGATATAAGACAAAGGCTAAACTACGAAATTAGTTATGGAAATTTTTTTAGTGGTCAGGATGATAGTGGGGATGTTGAAGGTGGTGGTATTCCTACCCAACAAGAATGAAATGTCAAACTTAATGTGAGGAAAAGAAGAAGACATGTGATAAGTGCTTGATTGACTGTATATTTACTTCCTAAAGCTTAATGATTAACGTCGTGTTGCGCTTAAGAAACTTATTTTGGTTCATATTTTAATTTAGGTACAAGTTAGAGGAATAAGAACCAAAATGAGCTGAAAACATATCCTTAGAGTCATCCTATTGATGTTCAATCTTATTTATCTTTGTGGAACAAGAAGTAGATGAATCAGGGTGAAGATGGAACAAAGAATAAAGGAAATGAAGTTATTGCAACTTACATGAATGTGTATGGGACCATGTCACTGGAAGCCTGTAGGAGCTCAAAGATAACATTTCAACCACCTCTACAACTTACATGATTGTTTGTGGACTTACATGTTTATGTAAGTGAGCTATAGGGTCATGTAAGTTGTTATGTGGCTTACTATAAACATATAAGTTCATGATTCTTGCATTTTTACACACATAATCACCTATGTTGCATGTGATGGCTTGGCCCTTCCACCTTGTTGTCTTGTCAAAGAAGAAGTCATTGATTGGCTGCATGGTTTCAAAATAAGTTGGCGTCTTCCTACATTCAATTGTGGCTGCTTGTTATAAGTCTACAAGGGAGGCACCTAACATAGTTCATGCATTCAACAAAATCGCTTCACGTATTCAGAAATTGAAAACAAAATTAAAAAACCAACATACAATAGCGAGAATCAGAGTATAGAATGCAGCGAAAATGACCAAACGATCCTGATACCGCTGAGTGCGCTCCTCCATATGGTCAACGGTTTCCCCAAGAACTTAACCCCCACGTCATCAGCTAAGCTCCACCAGCTGCCACCCGCAAAATCGACAACAGAAACTCAACAAACTTGCGAATCCTCCCACGGAACTCCTGACACGTGTATTCCTAGTGCATTCAAACCTGATGCAAAGCGAACACATGCATTCCTGTTACATGTATTATCATCAGTAGTTCATCACCTTCCATCTTCTCTGCTGCACGTCAACAGTTGTTCGCGTTTGTGCTACTGCTTCTGTTGCTGCTGCTGTGGTTCTAGAACAAGTGAGTTCCTTCTCCTTAGTTTTGCCATTTTCTTGGTGTTTATTGATGTGAATGCATCTAATGAATCTGCATGTTAGTGTGCTTGCACGCTGATACCTTAGAATCATACCCTCCAATTGCTAGAGGTAATAGGATCTACCTAAACATGCAGTTGACATGCAATGACTTTTAATCTTATGAAGGTGTGAGTTGGTCCAAACATGAATTCACTTATGTAGGAGACGATCCAAATAACTTTTGATTCCTTTCTCCCCATTTATAGTATGTTATGGCTCCTAAAGTAATCTTGAATAACTTGTCGTTCTCTTTGATTCTGTAGCGATGAGTATCAGCCTAATCCAATATTTGTGATATGTTAGGGTAGGGGCAAGAAGTGTCAAACTTGGACAGAATAGTCCTCCAAAGTTGATTTGAGTAGTTGCAATCAAAGAATAGGTGATTCACACTTTCAAGCTCCTCTTTGCATAGTAGCAATTCAGATTTAAGATTAGGAACTTTAGCGCATCCCTAGTACTCAAGACTGTTATGAGCCACTAGCCACAAGACAAGAGAGCAGGAGGGGGATATTGCTGGATCCCATATTAGTTTTATGAATTGGCTTTGTAGGCAAGGACTCTAATTGGCTATATTAGATGTACATAAAACATGAAGACCATTACCATCTGATGACATGCAAATTATAAGTCAAAAATGACACTCTTCTACCATTTTCCCCCTCGTATTTGCGGTCTTACGGTCCCAACATCTACAAGGGCTGAGTACCATATGAAGCAGACAATTTTCCTAATGCTTTCATAATTGTAGCAATAACATGAAACACTAAACAAAGAACAATGTTGGGAATCTATGCGTTACTCCCTAGGACGTGCCAACCACAAAGAACTAAGTGCCCGGAGTCGTGATGTATAGTCATGGATAACAAGAAAAGCTCGAGCAGCCTGTCGAGTAGTCAAAATTCGATGCATTTGTTGCAGAGTTTGTTGTCGTAATAGGTCAGCCTGACAAGATAAAGGACAGAGATTATAAGAGTATACAAGCCACTACTGTATACAAATTATCATTGAAAAACAATTTCAATTTGTATGGTTAAACACAATATTTACTTGATGAAGGAAGTTCTCTAAAGTTGCTAGTTTTCCCATCGCACTTGCCATTTGGCCCATGTAGTGAGCAACATTTCCAGATCCAGCAGGGCCTAGACTGGCAGATGAAAGTGTATCTACAAGAGATTGTTGCAAAGCTTCCATTCCTTGAGATAAGGCATCTTCCGCCTGTTGGGAGGACTGCTGCAGATTGCATACTCCCATCAATTGTTGATCTGTTAGGGGCTCAAGATGGTTTGCCAGTATCTGCATTTAAGGACAAAATTCATGTAAATCAGTTCAATCAAGCAATTAAGCATCAATACACAAATAATCTTCTATATTTAATGGTCAACCACCTTAAGAATTTCTGAAGAACGAAATCCACCCATCCACATGAAACATCTCTCAGCAGGTGTCTTCCACATGCCTGAGAGGATGTGAAAAACATCAGCCTTTGCACCGATGCTCTTCAGCCGAAATACCTCTTCATAGTGAGCCATTACACCATCAACAAGAACACGTAATTCATTGTCAGCCATATGAGAATTGACAGCAGATCTTAGGTCACTGATAAGTCGTTGGTGTTCATCTAGCCACCGTGCATACTCCATGTCAAATGCTAAGGACCCTTTAAGTACAAGTCTTTGTTAGATTCATACACCAGGACTACCCTAGAGCTCATGTTTTTAACATTCAAGGACAATTCTGATTCAATGAAATCATAGCTACTTCACTGCAAAATTGAATGGAACATGGATTGTTAATTTTAAATACTAGTCCTCCATTTGCGATGCCAGCTGTGACAACTCAAACAGGACATTAATGTATTAAAAAGCATCTATGAGTGGCACAATGCATCCATAAAAATTGCGGATACCATATCAAAAATATTTTTCATATAGTTCATATGACCTGTTCTATACTAATTGATCCAAGGTTATTTTCGAAGATTAAGGCTTGAAGAAATCAGCCTGAAGACCCCTTACCATTTCCAGGTATTGAATAGGTATGATCTCCCGAATAACCAGTAGAGATAAAGATACCCTGCAGAGAAAAACTAAACGCATCTGAAGAAGTGATAATACTTTAAAGGCTCAAAGCATCGACATTATATTAAAAATACAAGTATTTGCACCTGTTGGCGAGCTCGTTGAAGCTCTTCCTCTATTTGTGTAAGCCTGAGCCGACTATTCTCGAGCTGCTGAACATATGCCTATCCAAAACCAAAACCTATAAATGATCCAAATGTATTTCACTTATTAACACAAAATGTCCATTCAATTCAACTTGCAAAGGCGGAACAAAAATAATTGTCAGCTCAAACATATAAAAAATGATCAGAACCAATGAATGCCAAGAACAGATTAAAGAATGGTCAATGCACAACTTGTAAGTGTATAACAAGCTATTCATTTGTTAACATCATTTGACACAGTAGTAAAAATCCATTACTTTCTTCCTCAGTCGACTCTTTCTTGCTGCTTCTCGATTCTGGGCCAGCCTTCTTAGGCTCTGCACAGAGTTACAATTGAAACTTTAGACACAACCTGTAAACAGCAAGACAATTTCCAGTCACAATTGAATAAGCACTACCCTGTCGACAAACTTTTGATCACCATGTTTTGGATTGGATTGATCCCGAGAGTCCACTACCACAACTGTACCAAGACGAACTCCTTGAACCTACGCAAGTTACAAAATCACAAATCAAATATACAATAAAAGGCATGCAGCAGCTGATGCCCCCAGATATTTATTTAAGACCAATTGTATTCTTGTAATTTTGATCAAAAGGTTTGAAATTCTGTCAAACCATCAGTATTAGTGAGTTACTCATGTTGCGCAGTGATTGGGATGAAAACATTTTGTCACTAGTGCTTTAAAAGGTAAACTTCACGGACCATCCAAAAGCAGGTTGTTCAAAAAAAAAAAAAACGCCAGCAAAAGTAGGTAACCTTAACTACTTAGGATCCTATGCAGTGGTAATTCTAATTCACAGTGGATTCTTAATTACCCAACTGACCCACCATTGAGCAAAAAGATTCTCAATTGGCAAACAAATGAACTTGGGAACAGTAAAGAACACAGCATGTTTGCAGAGAAATAGACACGCCCAAAAAAACGAATAAAACCTGTTTCTTGTCATCAGTGTCAACATCTGTTGAAGTATCAGTTTGTTGGCTGTTATCTGCCATCCCTGAGTCTCCCCAGTTCTCAATACCGTGCCCGTTTCCCAACGAACCAATTGGTGTCCCCTTGTGGTACATGTATTGCCCTGTGTCCAAACACCCAGTTCCTGTAGTTGCTATCTCTGACGGCCCAATACTCTATAAAATGAACCCCACAAATGAATGGTCATTGATCACAATAACCATAAACACAAACTATAAGCCAAAAGAGAGGAGTTGGTGGAGAATCTACCGTGCTCAAGACAGCTGCGTACTGTAAGCTGCTGGACATAACAGCGACATTGCCGGATTTTAAACTGAACATGGAGCCTACAACCGCAAGTAGTTAGAGATAGTAAACATTCTAGGTTATCGTTGAATATATATATTGTACAATGTATAAATGCATAATGACACACAAAACACGCACACGCATATATATATATATATATATATATATATAGAGAGAGAGAGAGAGAGAGAGAGAGAGAGAGAGAGACTTGGACTTAAATCAACGGCATCGTCTTCGGGAAAAGCTGAAGCGGGTTGATCAAGCTGTCCAAGATCCGCAAAACGCGTCTGGTTTCTGCGATCATCTTGTCCTCTGTATTCCGCCCGTACCAAAAAATCAACAAGAAGTCACAAAAGAAAGAAAGCTAACATTTTTCTTCTTCGAAGACAATACATACAACATTTTTATCGAGAGCCCACATGCACAATCATCACAAGCTAACCACCAAAGAAGGAAAAAAAAAACCCAGCTAAAAGCTAGAATGAAGGAGAAACATAAACAGTACCTAAGAAAGAAAGAAGTGGGGTGGCAATACATTTCAGGGTGATGAATGGTGGAAGGAGCTAGTTTGAAGCTTTGCATGTTAAAGATTGCGTCGTTTGTATCATAAGAGAGAAAAAGGAGTACGATTGTGCCTCGTGAAAAACAGGGAAGCTAGAGAAGTCGTAAAAACAGAGGGAAAAGGCAAAAGCATTTAGTGAGGAAAAGGTAGCAGAAAATCTTCTTGTGATCTTTTATGGAAGTGGATAGCGTATCTGCTTTAGTTCATGGTCATGGATTTGTATTTGTAGGAAGCGAAACACCAAATGGGTCTCAGGCTTTTTATTATTGCGTTCTGACATGGGAATTTAGTCTCCCAATAACCCCTCCACACATTTCAATACCATATTCCACCCGCCTGTTAAAGTGTGCATTTCACTCTCTTTTGTCATAAAATTCGATTAGCTCTATCTCTTTTATACTCTAAAGGTGGAATCGTCCATTCTAGACGCCTTATATCTTAACCTAATAAAATTGTGAGGAGAATAAATTACGGTTTAATCAAGTTATTAATAAGGAGGTCATTTTTTTCTGTGCACACAAAGAGCTACCACATTAGATAAACTCTCACACTGTCATTATCGAGACTTGAACCTGAGACCTTTGCACTCAACTAACCTGCGTATGGTTAGTGTCTTCGGACATGAAGACAGTAGACAAGACAGAAAAATCTCTATTTTCGTGAATGTTTGCTTCTTGTTTTCACGTTTCTGTCATCTGTTTCCGAGAGACAGAAACATAATTTCTGTCCACTCCAAAAAGGGAAGACAGAGATGTCTCTGCCTCCTGTCTCCTATGTTATTATTATATAATATTAGTTATTATGTTTACTATTATGTTTATTAATGTTTAGTTATTAT
>JANJEY010000234.1:58973857-58994090 GCA_024703695.1 Erythroxylum cataractarum | reverse complement strand
AATAACAAAAACACAATTGAAAGTTTTTAATTCAATTGTTTATTCTACCTAGGATATAAAAACTTTAATGTAGAAATTCATCAAAACCTCCTTACTTTATAGTTTGTGACTAAATAACTTCAAATTTAATATATAATCTAGTTGTAGATTGAATTAAATGATAAAGTACTGTGCGATTTAATATGTATGAAAAATTCCTTCAATTTCTTATTTTTTTTATTTTAACGTCAAATTAACTTCTTTTATGTAGTTTTGATAGGATAATTACCATAATTAATCTTGGTATGAGATTAGTTAAGAATTAGAAACTATTTTAAGGAAAAAATGGAGAAAATAATAATTCTTAGAGGAATATGGTCTTGCCCAAGCCCATATGCCAGCTTGTCCTATATGGATCAAGTATGGGAAGAGACACAACCTATAACATGGTTGTAGAGAGATTGTGTGGCGTTAAAAAAAAGTTAATAAAGCAACATACTCTGAACAATGACTGTACTAGAGCCCATATGTAACCCATAAAAGAAATATGAAGATCCACAATCTAGGATGCAAGCATACCAAAGTTCATTTTTCTTTCCTAAAGGAAATAGTAAGATTTATGGATTAGATCATGATTATATTTTAAATGATGTCTAAGGCCATTAAAATGTATATAAAGTATACAATCCTAAATTTTAGATGTTTTTAGAGAATTTATGCATAATTTTCTCTTTAAAGATTAAAGTTGGTCATTAGGAGGTCCAAAAACCCTCAGGGGCCAATTTCAAGACAATTTTTATCAAAGAATTAATATCCAAATTTCACCTCAATACATCAAGTTTTTATTAAAATTATCATTTTTATTTAAATTTATTTATACCATGGCTTCCTTATTTTTTTTCTCTTACTTTTGTTATTCTAATTATAAATATTAGCTAAATGATTTTGTACGTTTAGATAGGAAAATCAAAGCTTTTATAGATCGATTCATTAATTTATAAAATGAGATATATTTTTATGAAGTGCCATTGATTAATCTTAATGCTTGATTTATTTATTTTTTTTCAAAAGAAAAAGTAAATTTATTAAGACATGGTTTTACAAGAGTAGAGAGAGTGCAGTACAAAAAGCATGTAAATAAGAGATATAAGACTCATGGTTTATATCGGATGTAAGGAACAAAATTATGTTCCATTCGCAAAGTTGTCTGGAGATGAAGGGGTAGAGCAGTTTCCGTTGCGAATTGTGTCGAATTACCACCCGAAGCTAAATTTGCTAAAAAATCTGCAAAGCTATTAACCTCTCGATAAACATGAATAATGGACAACGTCTAGACAGAGAACATACATCGAATATCTTCAAGCGCTGTTTCATACTTCCAAGGCCAAAATTCAGAATTATGGTTCAGTAGTTGCTTAATGCCCATATTGTCTGTTTGAACCTGTATTTTCTGGAACCCACAAGCAACACAAAACCGAAGGCCACAAACTATGGCCTCTATTTCCATGGCAAAGCTAACATTGGAGTTACAGTATCGACACTCAGCAAACAAGAAAGAGCCATTGGCATAACGTACCACGAATCCCCAACCGGAATGTCCGGGACATCCAAGCGATGAGCCATCGGTGTTAAGAATAACATTACAATCATCCGGGGGTCGCCAACATAAAGTCAAAATCACCGGCTTGCGAGGCAATTGAAAAGAACAGTGAAAAGAAAGGGATAAATTAACCATTTCCTGTTTATCCTTGGGAAGTAGTTTATGAACTCGCACCATAGAAGAAACATGCTGCATAATCGAAAAATTCAATGATGAGACCGTTATGGACTTACCCTCATATACGCACAGATTACGCTTTTTCCACAGCTCCCAAAGGATGAAATAAGGTATGGCCGAAATAATCACAGGTCTTGCAGTTGCCCCCTTTCCAAGAGTTGACCACTCCTGTATAAAAGGCCATAGTGCAGGGGGGAAGGATAAATGAATATCTAACAGGGCTGCAAAATGTCTCCAAACCATTCTGGCCGAGGGACATTCATAAAAAGTATGCTGCACACTTTCAGCTGCCAAGGAACAAATACTACATCTCGAAGGATTTAGAAAGAAACCCAACTTGTTCAATATTTCCGGGAAAGGAAGAATGGAATTATAAAGACGCCACACAAAAATAGAGATCTTCTTTGGCAGAAACTTATTCCAAGCTTGACTGAGAGAGATATTGACAGGGTTACGGGACCGTACCAATTCATAAGCCGAGGAGAGGCTGAATTTTCCGGTAACAGTTGGTTTCCAAATTCGCCGATCTGGCCCAGAAGAAAACTGTTGTGAATGAGTAGTTAGAAATGCAGCGTGATCAGGTTGCAAGAGAGTTATAATGCGGCCTAACAGCTCTTCTCGTTGGGAAAAGAAATCCCGGACAGTGAGCATTGGAAGAGGAAGTTGGTGGACTTGATCCAACGAAGAAAAAGCTCCAAGACCTGACCAATTTGCTGTCCAGAAAGATACCAAACCAGTGTGGATGGAAACATGCTCATGTTCCTGAGCAATCCGATCTACTTTGGCAATTCTCCGCCAATGCGTTCTACGTCGTGCAGTCGGGGATAATGTGGTAACAAATTTAGCCCAAAGACCCACTTGATTTTTGACCTTCCACCATAACTTAATCGAATAGGCTGCAACAATATCTTCCAATTTTCGGAATCCCAACCCATTCTCATCCAACGGGAATGAAAGACGATCCCATGAGCGCCAATGTCGTTTGTTATCAGCAAAATAGCTTCCCCATAAAAACTGTTGGAAAACCTTCTCCATTTTATGTAGGATGGATTTAGGAGGGTCAATTGCAGTGAAGACGTGTTGTGGTATGGAGGATAAGACATGTTTTATCAAGATCATCCGAGCAGCTGGAGATAACCACTTATTCTTCCAACTACAAACTCGTGTCTCAATTGTCTCGACTAAATGAGTGAACATACGCTCTGTCTTCCTGCCTCGGAATAGTCTGCAACCTAGATATGGCAAGGGGAATGAACCCTGACCCATTTGCAAGAGCTGCAAAACATGTTGTCGATGATTGTGAGACACGCCGTCTGGCAATAGAAAACAACTTTTTTGCTTGTTAACCTTCTGGCCCGTGGCGGCTTCATAGTCAGCAAGTAAGAGGTTAAGCTGAGATAGTGATCGTTTATCACTCCGGATAAAAATAATTAAATCGTCGGCAAAGCAGAGATGAGAGACGACTGCCGAGCTAGTAGGCACACCATAGGGCAATATCCTGCCTTGCAGCACAAATGATTGCATTGAGCGGTTCAAAGCCTCCGAAACTAAGATAAACAAGTAAGGTGATAAAGGGTCACCTTGTTTAATGCCGCGGGACGACTGGAAGAAACCCACTGGACTACCATTCACCAAAATTGAGAACCAGCTAGATAGGGTCCCAATAATCAGCCTGATAATCCCACCATTGAAACCAAATGCCGCCAGTATGCGGGAGAGAAATGACCAAGAGACACGGTCAAAGGCCTTCATCATATCCAGTTTAAGAAGTATATTACCCCCTCGAGCAGGGTGGTTAAGAAATTGACATAAATCCTGGGCCATCAATATGTTGTCCACAATGTCCCGCCCAGGTAAAAAAGCCGACTGTTCCGGGGAGATCAACTTTGGTAAAACAGTTTTCAACCGTTCCGCAAGGATCCTCGTGAAGACTTTATTCAGGAAGGTACAGAGACTTATTGGGCGAAAGTCGGCAAAAGAATTGACACTTAGCTTTTTCGGCAAAAGAGTGATCAACGTACTACTTACTGCACGTGGAACTGGAATCCCTGACATAAATTCAGTACAGGCATCAAAGAGATCATGACAGATAATGTCCCAACAATTATGATAAAAAGCACCACAGAAGCCATCAACTCCGGGCGCACTAGTGGATGATAAGCTCATGACTGCCTTCTTAACCTCTTCCATTGTTACCGTTTGTAACAACAAAACATTGTCCACATCCTCTACAAGTCTCGGTATGTGACGCAGCAGCCTAGATGTAGCTTCCTCTTCATCCTCAACTACCTCCTTTGATAGGAGGGATTGGAAATATCTGACCGCTTCAGATTCTATATGAGTCGGGTCTGTTAACCAGTGCCCATCACCATCTCGAATCTTGTGTATCCCTAATCGCGTTCGTTTCTCTGCCAAAGAAGCATGAAAATAGGCAGTGTTAGCATCACCCTCCTTAAGCCATTTCAACCTCATCTTTTGAAGCATAAAATCCTCATGTTCTTTTAGTCGTAATAGCAATTCAGCTTTGGATTTGTTCAACCGCATTAGAACATCATTGGTCCCAGAGCTTTCAAACTCCAGTTCCAGCTGCATCACAGCAGACTCAGCCGTTTTCAGATTAAGGAAGACATCCCCAAACGTCTCCTTGTTCCAGAGCCGCAAACAGGATTTGAGGCGACGTAGCTTTAGGGAGAACCGTAACATACCAGGACATGCTATGGGCTGAGCCCAATTCAATTTTACCAAAGTGAGGAAGTCTTCTCGACGTAGCCACATCCGCTGGAAACGAAATAGGCGTGGGCGTGAAACTTGCTTCGTGTCGAATTGGCACAACATCGGGCTATGATCCGACCCCGTTCGATTTAAGTTCTGAATTGAAGAGATCGGAAACAGGTCGGCCCACTCAGGAGTTACCAAAGTCCGGTCCAACTTCTTCATAACACGACCATTAGATCTAGAGCCTATCCAAGTAAATTCAGCACCTTGCGTGGGAAGTTCCAACAGGTTGCAAGAAACAATGAAGGAGTTGAAGTCATCCATAGATGCAAGTTCAGGAGATCCAAGACCGCTGTATTCATCAAGATGTCGGATGACATTAAAATCGCCCCCCAATAACCACGGGACATTAGCATGAGCAGCTCGGAACGCACATAACTCAGACCACAATTTAATACGGTCCCGCCTTGTCGACCGCGCATAGACTACAGAGATGTAAAAAACAGTTGGCACATTAGCGTGGGTTAATTGCAAGTGCATGACTTGGTCGGTACCACTAAGTAACGTAGTGGAATAAACATTGGAAAAAAGGGCCCAAATTTTGTTAGTGTCTGAAACATAACCAGATGTGAAGTGTAATTTTCGCAATAGTCCATCCATAGAAACAGGTTGCACCATGGGCTCAATCACAAAAACCGCAGACAAGTTGTGTAAATTAGTCAAAGATTTGAGGCGACGTTGGGAGGCCGGGTTACCCACCCCACGGATATTCCAAATTAGGCTACTAATCATGAGTGAATAGCAGAAGAGGTAGCCTTAGGAGCTCTCGCCGATCGGCGAAGAGATTCAGCATCAAAAGTAACTTTCTTATTTTTTGAGCCAGCGGGACGACCCCGTTTCGGTAGAGTAGTTTCATCCTCAGACTGTACCATTCGAGAAATTTCAACATACTGTTGACCGGAAGTTGAACCAAGCCAAAAATCATCCTGAACCTTAGGTAGCACAGGACCCTCAGAAGGGACTTGAGGGAGTTCAACTGCAGTAGAAAAGGGCTGAACTGGGGCAGGGAAGTCGGAAATAAAGGAATCCATATTGGCAGAGGCCCCATAAGTACCCATCGGAACAACTGGTGTATCAGCAGGAGTAGTAGGCTGAACATGAAGTACTGCTGTAGCAGCAGGACATAGTCCAGATTGCACAAAAGCAGGGCTAGGGAAACCAGAAGGTGTGACAGATTCGGTAGGTGGCGCAACAACGTCATCGTCAACCATTTCAAGAACGTCACTAGATCGGGGAACTGATGGAATAGGTTGGACAGAATGGCCAGTGGCCTCAACAAGCTCAGACGAAGGCACAAAAGGAAGGCAAGATGAAATTGGGTCGGTAGTGACAGCAACGTTCTGTTCAGGAGGCTGCGCCTTACTCACGGGTTCAGCGATAGGAGAAGTATCCGTATCGGGTACAGACTGGCCAGAAACTTTGGCCTTCCAAACCTGTACGGGAGGAATTGATGAATCCGGAGCTACATCAGAAGTAGACGGCTTATGCTGCTTGTGGCGACAAGCACTCATCGTATGACCTACCTTCCGACAGTGACGACAATACGAAGGCAGATTCTCATACAACACTGATTGGAAATACTCATGCTCTGCCGTACCCAGTCGCAAGCGAGTCGGCAGCTCCTGCAACAAATCAACCTCAATACACAATCTTGCAATCGAGGGTCGAGAAAGATTTAAAGTTGGAACATCAACTTTCAGCGGAACTCCAATCATTGTAGCCATCCAGTGAAGGTACTTCTCATGAAAAAAATGAATCGGTAAACCCTCAAAAGAAACCCAAAGCGGAACAATAGAGGATTCGTGATCGGGGTGGAAATCCTGCGACCATTTAAAAACATGCATAAGATGACTGTCGAATGTCCATAGGGCTCGCAACCAACAGCGCTGGTAATAAAATAGCCTAAAGTATAGACCTGAATATACGATTATTCCGGTCCTACTAAACGTTGGAGACAAGATAAGCTAGAGTTATACATAGTAACCAGACATCACCTTCCAGGGGAAGTTTGAGTCGAACACTGGTAATGTCTTGTTAATACTTACAACTCTAGCTTATCTTGTCTCTGGCATTTTGTAGGAGACAGAATAATCATATCTTCAGGTCTATTGCTTACACACCACAACACTACTAATAATCATTTGAGATCAGTCGAGGATGCACCTACTCCTTTATAAACATAAGCATGTTGTCATCCAAAGAATGACCTAACACTCAAATGAGACAACTTAAATGAAGGCCTACTTATCACAACCCAGTTTTGCCGACTTGTATTAGCTCTAAGAAGTTGCATGACTTTGTTCAGTTAATGCCTACTCTTGCTTAACTAGATTCTTTTAAGGGTGTTAGGCCCCTTGATCTTTGTTTTCCAATTTTGTAAACTTCTTGCTTCACCTTGTCTTTTGAATATATTACCTTTTATTGAAAAAAACCTAAAGTATGACCTCCTTTTATCAATATATTTTTTATATTTGAAAAAATATATATGAAAAGAATATGTGTCCTTTCTCTAAAACACAACCTCAAACTAAAAGAGCTACAAAGAAATCTCAAAATCATCTTCACTGTAATTTAATGATCTCTTTTCAAATTAGAAAGAAGCTAACAATACTAACAATATGAGCTATATTAGGCCATATATAAATTAGTGCACATATCAAATTACCAATAGTTGAAGTGTAAAGAACTCTTTTCATCTCCTTGTACTCTTCCTCAATATAAGTATATTGGGTTTTTTCTTATTTAAAATGTATAGAAATTGGTGTACTTACCACCTTAGCTTAGCTTTGTCCATATTGAACTTTTAAAATAATAATCATAATTTCTTAGTTTTCCTATGATGATGATCTTTATGCCAATAATTTACGTTACAAGCCCTAAGTCTTTCATATAAATTATTTAAATCATACTTCAATTTGTAATCTTAAAAGTATTTTAATTTACAATAAACATGTCATCAATATAAAACAACAAAATAGTGATTTCCAATAATTTCTGCAAAACAACACATGAAGTCTTTTTAAATCCTTACTTTTTTAATAACAAAATCAAACTTCTTGTACCACTTCCTCGATGCATGTTTTATTTCATACAAAGTATTCCTAAATTTACACGTACAATCCTCCTTTCCTTTGACTTTATATAAATTTTGTTATCTAAATCACTATAGAGAAAAGCAATTTTCACAGCAACATACTCAACCTCTAAGTTAAGGTATGCTGGTAATAGTAACATACCTCAGATGAATGACACCTTCACAATCGAAGCAAAAATTTCATAAAACGTAACATCCTTTAACTAGTTTGAAAACTAATCTAACTTTGTATCGTAGAATTGAAGTTTCATCGTCATGTTTTAGTTTGGAAATCCAACGGTTCTTTATCCCTTAAGTAGCTTCATCCTTTAAGTAGCTTAAACAAATAAAAAGTGTGATTATCATGCAATTATTTGATTTCATTCTTCATAGCTTCAAACCATCTCTCTTTTTGCTCAATATCCATAGCTCTTTAAAGTTTTCAGGTTCTCCCTATCAATGATAAGTACATACTTATTAAGAGGATAATATGTTGTGGACTTTGTCTTTATAGTAGATCTCCTAAGAGAAGTTTTTAGAACCGTTGTAGCTGTTGTCTCTGTATTTATTGATTGTTAAACAACCAAAACATTACGTACTAGAGCATCCAAAGTATCTACACCTTATTGATCATTTTGTACTTAATCATCATTTTTAATGTCATCTTGAATCTCAACATATTAAAGACCATCTTCTTTTGCATTTGGTGTATCATATGAAGAAATTAGTTCAACATCTACTAAACTTGCATGACCTTGAGGATCATTTACTCTCAACTTTATTAACATCCTCAATAGTCTAGTCCTTAAAGAACACCACATCATGAATTTTGACAAGTTTCTTCTCTAATTGATCATACAACTAATAGCTAAACTCATCTTGACCATAATTTATAAAGATACACTACCTGTTCTAAACATCTAGTTTCGATCTCTCATCTTTAAAAACACGTATAAATGTTTTGTTTTTAAAGACTCTCAAGTAAAACATTTATCAAACCAAAATGTATTTGGGAGATTATCATCTAAAGCTAGGAGACAAATTAATAACATGAGAAACTATGTAAAGTATTTCTTCCTAAATGGAATTTTACGACTTTTCTTTTGCAAGTAAGCATTTAACACTCTCCATCAATATTTTATTCATACTTTTTGATAGACCATTCAATTAGGGAGTCTTGGAAGGAATCTTTGATGTCTAAGACTATGCTCTTTGTAGTAGTTTTCAAATGGTTTATAATATTCACCACCATTACCATTATGTACATACATTTCAATTTCTTGCATATTTCTTTCAACCAAAGCTTGAAATTTTTTGAATTTCTCATGAACCTAATCTGTGATCTGCAAAACATAAATATAAAGTTTACTAAAATGGTAATTAATAAAAGTGACAAAATAAAATGGACCACCATGTGATCTCACTTTAGGAGGACCACAAATGTTTAAGATTACAAGATCCAACAAACACAACTTTCTAAAAGAAGGATGACCCTAAAAGGCAACTCTCCTTTGTTTACATACCATGCATTGAAAATACTTATTTAACCTAGCTTCCTTAATATTATAAAGAAAACTTTTCTTACCTAAACGATTAATTCCTTTCACACTCATGTGAATCAATCTTTTAAATCATAATTATGATGACGTATCACTTTCAATCATATTCACCAATTCACTAAAACTAGAACTTTGCAAGATATACAAGTTAAAGGACTTGTACCTTAAGCCAAAACTAGTGAACCTTTAGTAGGTTTTCACTATCTATCATTGAAGATATTGTAATAACCATCATCATTAAGCTTTCTTGTAGAATTTAAATTCAAGAAAATGTCATGTGCATGCTTGACATGTTTAAGAATTAACTTTGAACCATTATTTGCCTTCAAGTAAATTGTTCCCCCCTAATATTGCCATCATTTCCTTTCTTAAATAATACAAAATCACTCACAATATAAAAAGTGAGTAAATCCTTTTTAGATGTGACATGACAAGGAGGCATTAGTATTTACAACCAAACTAGTCTTATGGCATATTAAATTGATGACATTTTTATCACAAGCAACAATAATATCATTATCAACAAAAGTAGCAATATGGTTGTCATCGTTACCATCCTCCTTTTCTTGTCCCATCTTCTTTTTCAACTTGAAAAATTATTTCTTGATATTCTTACTTTACCATAGTAATCACAAACAAAGTTCTTATACTTATAACTTTAATTTCTTTTACTTTTCCCTCTAATAGGAACATAATTGGTCAAAGAAATAAGAAAAGTTTCCTAAGAATCAAACGAAGTATTAAGCAACCAAAGTTTATACATCTTATGATCAAACTTGATATTCATTCCAAACAATTGTTAAAAATGACCGACCTCCTTATATCTTAAATTCATCAATTACTTAAGTAAGAATAACTTGTTATTTATAGTCTTTGAAGTATAAAGTGTTTCAATCTTATTTCACAAAGTTCTAGCATGTATCTTGTTAATAATGTGAATAATTTGTATCTTCTACCTGTTGCTTAATATGGCTACAAACATTATAATGTTCTAATTCTCATTGTCATTTAACATAGTCGAAGGCTTCTAAGTAATTAACACAATAAATGCAATTTTTCACAAATAAAAGATCTTTCATCTTACTTTTCTAATTATAGTAATTAGTACCATTTAAACACATTATTATGCTAGTATTTGCCTCCATCATTCAAATAAAACTATCAAAAATATTAAGCTTCAAGTTCTGCAAGTACAACGTCGGGAAGAAAACACCAAGATCAAACACACAACATAATACCCGATCCAAATTTTTCATTTTACTTAAATCAATGAGATTATCATGAACGGTATATTTTAATTACTAATACTAAGATAATTAGTGACTTATTTATTTTAATTACTAATATTGAGATAATCATTAGCGGAATAGGTATGATGTTTGAAATGAATTTTAATTAAAAATTATCTCATAAAATAAAGAATGTTGTAGTTGTACTTTTTCTACTAAAATAAATTTTTATAATAATCTCTAATTTTCTTCATATCATAAAATACTGACACAATTTAATACAATTGATTAATTTTATGTTTTATAAAATCTTCCACAAAATTTTAAAGCATAAAATTTAAGCGAATTCAGTAAAATCATGTAAAATAGACTTCCAAAAAAACATGTAAAATAATTTCGTGACTTATACGATTGATAATCTCATTGACTATATATTTTAATTACTAATACCAAGATAATCATTGACTTGTATATTTTTGTATTCACTTAGAGATATTTATAAAGACTATTTCTTTCACGGCAAAGAAAATTCTTTAAAAAACGCGTAATGGTGAAATCGACTTATAGAAAGATAAACCTTAATATTTTACTTCTTTTAATGTTTTCACAGATGGAATATTTCCAACTAATTGATCAAAACTTATTTCATTTACCATCTTGAACTTGATCCCTCCTAATTTCTAATGAGTTGGATTAACAATTATCTTTTAACGACTTACTAAATACATTACAAGTTTTTCATAATATGTTTATTGACAAAAAATAATTAAACTCTTAAATTTTTAATCATTTATTTTCTGCTACACTATAATCTATCTCACAAAAACCAAAAGTATAAAATGTCATTTTTTTAAATTGAATCCGAATTTAAACTGCTCAGATTCAGGCTTACCCGAGACTTAACTCTTTTAAGCAAAACAATATCATTTTGTATAGAATAATTGAGTTTCGGGTCTGTTTGAATATGGGCTTAACTCATAGATCAGTCCATTGAAAACACTTGCATCTGAGCTCACGGGTTAGTCCATTGTTATCCCTAATCTTACGTGCATTACCCTTCGTGTTAACAAGAGTAAAGATAGAATTAAGGACAAATTATTTTTACTTTAACTTAGAATTTTATATACTTGATTGATATTTTTATATTTGTGACTTGTTCTACAAAGTTGCGTAAAAATCTAAATTTAAAATATAATTTGCCTTTAAGTTTATGAATTTTGTCATTGTTCTTACATTAAGTACAAATCAGAAGTACAAATCAATGCTTTGTTAATCTGCAATGTCCAAAGAGTCACATTATAATATGCTTAGTTTTCTAATAAGACTGAAATAATGCTAAGGTTCGTTATTCATGTAGAAATGGCCGCTTGATACTTCCACCACTTGACCCTTTCTTCTGTACCAGACACCACATTTCCTTCCAATCACAGCGATTTTTCTATGCCAATTTTCTTTGGTACCATCTTCTCTTTCAAGGGCAACTATCAAATTTCCAAGTCAAAATCCAGAAAATCTCTACATGTTGAATCATTGGTATATAAAAGATCTATTTTTACCCAACTTTGATCAATCACCTCCTTTATTAGTACTTTATCTTTACGCAGTGAATAAGAATTGGCTTTAGTTGACCGAAGTAGAAGTGTAGAACGCGAGCAATCGGCCGCGAATCAATTTCTTATATATATATTGTACTTGCATATTCCATGTGCCTGCTAGAATCTAAATGAGAGTGTTTTCTCTTACATCCTTAATAAACCTATTACTCATTGGATCTGACGAAGCTGCCAAGGTCCCTTCTCACCGGTCTATGCCCATCAACATCCTTAGTGGGATTGTCGCGACATGGAAGGAACTTTCGGGCTGCTCCTGGAAATTTATCTATAGAAAGAAAAACTCCACTTGAATTGATAATGAAAACCAAGGACTCAGTCAATCCGTATACCTTATCCCATGAGTAATATAAAGTTGAAGAAACCTTGACATGAAATGCCAAACAAAAGTGACAACCTGGCTCGCTCATACTTGTGTTTTGCCTGAAATCCTAATCAATTCGATTAGACCGCATCTCCTTGGTTTATAGCTTCTGTAATATAGTTTCTCCGCAGTTCACGACCATACGTACTGGGAAGGAAAAGGTTGTTTGTTTGATTAGGCCGAACGCTAATCTGGACCTCATCCATCTTCTGTAAGACGACATTGAAACTTCTGTGTACTTTTAAAATGTGTTGTTGAAAATTTACCATTGAAGCTTGAAGTGTGGTTTGCTGAAATGAATATTTAATTCTTTATTTCAAACAAATGTAAAGAATAAACGGTTATGATTCAAAGAATGTGTTCTATAATGAGAATCCAAAGTAGTGGCTCGGCTTCTAATGACAGCAGCCCCAAACCAGTTGAACTTGCCATTTGTTTCTCGTCTAGTCTAGTTCCATTATCAACAGCAGCAAAGTGAGAGCGTATATATAATTACTCCACGATTTCTAGTATCCCTTCATCTAAACGAGCGTTCTTTTTGGTGTGTGGGGGCATAACATAATAGCTTAACTTGACTTGCGGTAACTTCTTTGAAGTTTCGCAACACTGTCAGGACCTCATTTGATTGAAAAACACCCGTTTGGTCAATTCTACTCCCGAGTGCGCTTTCGCACTTGCAAAAAGTGAACAAACGCGATGATTCTAGCTAATCAAAGTTCTAATGGAAGTGCTCACGATGAGGGATATTTTAACTAGTGCCGAAAACTACTTAATTATGTTTAGTTCAAAGTTTTAATCTTTATTTATTTTAACTTGGAATTTTTATAAATTAATATTTTGAAATGATCTAATAAGTTAAAATTAAAATTAAATTAACTGGAAATTCTTTTAATTAACATATCTTATGTGATTTCAATATTATTTATTTATATAGATTTTACTGTATACAATTTATCATGCAAGGTGATATTTTATTCAACTAAATGCGTGTTAAGAGAGCGATGATAAGTCCTTATTCAACAAAAGTTTAAACTTGGATGGATGGATTCATAATAGAGTATATAGGATGCCCTTTTGTTATAACAATTTAAACGTGAGATATACAAATTCCTTTTTGACCATGCTCCTCCTTCGTTAAATTCCTTAGATTGCAAGTTTGTCGGGTGATGTTTAGACATAAGTTTTGTCACTTTGTCCTTTCGGTAAAAGGAAGATAAATGTAGCCAATTGTCGACTTGTTTTGTTGACTAAGCTTATTGCCTTATTCATATTTAGCTATGAGTGTTAGACATTTTTAGTAATTTTTTTTGTAAAGTTGGACAATATTTAATTATATTTTTTAGTTTTTAAATAATTTATCAATTAAGTTACGCAATTTGATCCGAATAAAGATACTAAAGTGACCCAATAAATTATCTAAATCAATTGGTTGAAATTTAGGTGAAAAATGAATCTCATTCAGTGTAAACCGGACTCATATCGGGCCTGTGATGGAGAAACTAGATATGAAAATTATATATAAAGATTAAAGTCTCTTACAGCTGCTCATATTAATCGTAAACATAAGAATTTTTTGACTTGTTAAGAATGCTTGCGTTTTGACAAAAATGTAGAAAGTTGTTGATCACATTTCGGCAAGGAGTTCCCGTAAAGGCGGCGGTAGATTCACGCTCGTTTCGGCTTCAGAAAGTTTGTTTGAAGTTGTGAAACTAAAATCAGGTATTTTTTTACATTTCTTCGTTTCTTGTTATTTTACGTTCGATCCAGGATATGTAATTAAGGTATCGTTACGAATTACATGTGATATTTGAGTGTTGACGTGATTGGGTAGTTAAAAAAGAAAATTTTTCGATTTTTTCTTTGTAAGGTTTTAGGAGAATAAACTTTTGTTTCTCGATTTTTTCTTGTTTTTTATTCAATGAAAGTAGTATACGTGTGTTTATCCTTGAGAAATAGAGTGAAAACGAGTCCGGGAGTGCAAAAATAGCCTGAAACTTATTGAAAATCGTCATTTTCAGGCGACGGCAACGAAAGTGTCAGGCCCATGTGCCACACACACTTGACGGGTGAATAGTACCACCCGTGGAGTGGTACGTCTAGTGCGTGCGCTGCACGGGCCAGACACGTGGTCGACACATAGGTGGACAATGTCACGCCAACAATCACGCATGGGTGTGCGTCTGGCGCATGCAATGCACGCGCCGAACACTGTTGAAGTGCGTCATTGATACACGCGTCGTACCTCTGCTAATGTTAGTAGTTATAGTAATTTCAAAAAAACACACAAAATTTTGAATTTTTTATAAGGGTACCTCAGGATTTTTGGGTCAATTTTTAGGTCTGAAAATTTTATAAAGTGAAATTTTCTATTTTTCTGGATTTATTACATTAGTAATAAATTAAAGTTTAATTCCAGCTAAAGAAATTAAAGCATTTTGAATCCGATTTCGAGTGAATTTTCATGCTTCAGATATCACATGAGGGAGATACTTTAAGTTTTCATGTCTCAGATCTCATGTTCAGTGCTCGGGATCACATGATAGTTACTCGAAAAAGGAATTGAGATATTCTAAAGCCATTTTTAAGTGAATTTTCGTGCAACAAATTTGTCATAAGAGAAATACATGAGGTTCTCATGTCTTAGGTGACCGGTTCAGTATCCAGTGATGCACAATAATCGCCCCACTGAGATTTTGCCTTTACGAAAGTCTCAAATGAAGTTTTCAGATTATGTCTTCAATAAGAGTGTGTCATAATAAGACTGTGCATGAAAATTTTTGCATGTATTGATGTTACATTATCATGTATCATATGCCCATAAAGAATGTGAGGATAATATAAAGACGTATCCTTCGTATTTGTGGATTTTTTTGAGTGCTGATAGGGATGTAGTCACTAAAGTGGCCTTTCAAGTCAACATTTTGAATTGTTCTGCTTGCATGTTGGGAGATATCTCTGATTTTATATTTGGTTATTATGTTCAAAGGTGTTGGCCTTACATAACATTTTAAGGTGTTGCCCTACTGAGTTCCGCTCATTGCTATTTACTAAGGTATCCCAACCATTTTAAGGCTACAATTTTTACTGTATAGAAGGTGAGACCAGAATAATGGAATCACAAATAGCTAAGTTTATGGAATACAATGTCTATGATGATGGTGGGCTCTTTAACCCTTCAGATGATAGCAGGGTGGATACTATAATTGTCATGTACTTGATACTCATACATTTAGATCTGGTAGATTTAGGTCTCTATACTGTGCCTATATAAGAATAGGAATCCAAATCTATACACACAGTGATTCCTGGGAGTACAAGATCTAATGCAGTTAGGTAAATCCACTAGAGTGAGACAACCTGCTATCTCATCTGGTTACACAGTCTACCAGGTGTATAGGACTATGATATTAGACATATTTCGAATTTAGTTAGTTTTACGAAAGTTGTTTCTAAACCCAATGTAGATGTGTAGTGAGATGCAATGAATGACTAGATGTTATTCATGAAGCATAGTAAGATTTGGGAGCCATTTACAACGGAACTACAAACTCATCAGTTGTAAATGAAGATTAGATATAAAGGATTTTGGAATAAAGTTCAACAGTTTATGGACACGCTTGGTTGCCTAATGGTTCACTTAGGGATAAAGGTTGACATTATGTTACCTTTTTTCTCGTATCCTTGTAGGATACATTTTAAGTGAGTAAGGCAATTGTATCTCATCATGATATAGAGTTACATCAGATGACTGTCAAAACTACTTTCTTGAGTAAAGACCTTTATAAAGAGATCTATATGGTACAACCTGAAAGATTTCAGGATCCAAATGGAACTGATATGGTTTGTGAATTATGTATATCAATATATGGTTTACCTCAAATATAATTGATACATTACAGTTGATGAGGTTATGACATCTTTCAGTTTCATGAAAAATAAAGGCAAAAGATGCTTGTACTGTAGGGTCAGGGAGAGCAAAATTATCTTCATATTACTGCATGTGGATGATATATTGCTCACGTCAAATTACTTGACCATGTTTTATAAAGTTAAGCAACTTTTGGTCAAGAACTTTGACATGAAGGACCTTGGTGTAACATTTTTTGTTCTAAGTATTCATATTCACCGGGACAGATCTTAACATTCATCAGCCTCTCATAGAGTGCATACATTGAGTATATGTTATAAAGGTTTAATACGGTTAATAGTAAACCTATTGTAGCACCTATCTCTCATAGTGAGAGATAATCTTTAGCACAATATCCAAATAATAAAGTTAAGAGAGAGGTTATGAGGAATGTTTTGTATATTAGTACAGTTGATAGCTTGATGTATGCTTGGCTATGTATTAGGCGAAACATTGCATTTGGTCAATATCTGGTTAATCCAGGTGTAGACCTTTGGAATGTAGTATAGCGAGTGTTGAGATACTTAAAGGAACTAAGGATTATATGTTGACATATAACATAGTCAACAAACTAAATCTCATAGAGAATTCAAATTCAAATTTAGCTATGTATTCGAATGATCGAAAGTTCACTTAAGGTTATATGTTTTAAGTTTGCAAATGGTACAATGTCATGGAATAGTGTCAAATAGACACGGGTGACTTCCTCAACCATGCATGCAGAGTGCATGCTCTGAGGCTGCTTCACAAATGATTTAGCTCAAAAACTTGATTTCTAAGTTGTTTGTGGTTGATTCAGTGGCTAGACTCATTTGGTTGTATTGTGGTGATCTTCTTATTGTGTTGTTTAATAAGAACAAAGAATATCACAGAGTTTTAGCATTTAAAGGTCAATTATTTGGCCATAAAGGTGTTTATACAAAAGGTGACATTAAGGTTTGAAGCATTTAAGGATCGAGGAAATGATAGTTGATCCTTTAACTAAAGGGTTTCGCCCACTTATGTTTGTGACACAAGTATATAATACAGATGTTTGACATCATTAGATATTGTTAGTTAGGGGATCATTATATTTGCTCCATGTACATTTATACATTTGATATTTTATGACGGTATGATGGTTCATCAATAAAGATGATCATCGTTTATCTTCGGTAATACGTGTTATCGTATATTGTCATAATACATATAAAAGTCTAAGATTTGTTTCGATCTTAAGCATTTAAAGGTCATTAGGCATATATACAAATTAACCTTAAGCCTATGTCATTTAGATGCATACATTTTTATACGGATATCTATGAAATTTGACATGATATAGGGGATATAAGTTTTTATCTCATAAAGGCTCTCTAATGCAATTTAACATTCAGTTAGAGAACATAAAGATTTTCTCTAATGCAGTTTAGTATTTAGTGAGAGAAAATAGGATTTTTTAAATGTAGTTTAGCATATGCAGTTTAGCATCAAGTTGGAGAAATTGAGATCTACAAACGAAAATAATATAAATTAGATCATAAAGATATCATCTTAGTTTGTCACTGTCCATTTGCTCATTCATGTCAGTAAGGTATTAGGTATATGTGATTGTATTGAATTTCTGTCGCACATGACACTTGCATTTGATGCTTTTCGGTATCAAAAGCCTTGCAAGACGGAATGATGAACTTTCGTTATTATTGGATCAAATGTTTTGTTTTTAAAACCTAGTTGACTAATACAGTAGCGTGACTTAATCGTGTTTTTAAACTAGAATCAACATTGCAATTAAGTATTGTCCAAGGGGGAGATTGTTAGACTTTTTTGTAATGTTCTATAAAATTGGACAATATTTAATTGCATTTTTTGGTTTTTAAATAACTTATCGATTAAGTTACGTAATTTGATCTGGAGAAAGATAATAAAGTGACCCAATAAATAATCTAAATCAATGAGTCGAAGTTTGGGTAGAAAATGAATCCCAATCAGTGTGAATCGGATTCACATCGGACATGTGATGGGAAAGTCCGGTATGAAAGTTATATATAAAGGTTAAGGTCTAATGTAATTGCTCATATTAATCATAAATATAATAATTCTTTGACTCGTTAAGAGAGCTTATGTTTTGAAAAAATTGTAAAAACATGTTGACCACATTTCGGTGAGCAGCTCTCGTGAAGACGACGGTATATTTGTGCTCATTTCGGTTTCGAAAAACTCATTTGAAGTCGTGGAACCGAAATTAAATATTTTCAATATTTCTTCATAAGTTCGTGATACGTAACCAAGTATGGTTACATGTTACAATAAGAATACCAAGATTGTACGTTGAAGAACTTGCAGCGGAAACCTCCAAAGCTTGGAAAACAGTATCACTTGAAAAACTTAGTGGTATAAATCCATTGTCTAGTGAGAAATATGATCTCGTGTGTGGACCTTCAATTTTATACGCCTCAACCTCTTAAGCCTAAATAAGAAGTAGTTCTTCCACAGTACCGAATACCAAGTTACACTGTTAGCTGTTACAATCTATATACATTTTATTTTCTTTAATTCATAGGAAATGTATAGTTTTCAGTAGATTTCAAAGAATAATTCCTTAAATCCTCATTTGAACTATAACATACAAGGGTATAAATCTTCCTTTAGAACTAGTGTGTACGAGTTGTTTGACAATTTACATATATCCATATATAGAGATATATATATACAAGTAGTTGAAGTTTGAACGAATCAACCAAACTAATTAAATATTCAAAAGCTTTAATTCAACTCCAAGTACCTGTCCTTTTTGTCCTACCACCATAGAAGTTCCTTTGATTCCTAATAAACAAAATTCAAACTTCTTGCAATAATATACATGTCATTCTCGTTAGCATGGGATAATTTAGAGAAAGAGAGTGCTAAAAAAAGAAAATTTAAGGTGGATTAGTCATATTTATATTTTATTTGGACATTTATTATTCATTAAATTTATTTAAAGCTTAACGTTTTACGTGTGCCAGTTATTTCATATAATTATTTTTTAGAAGAATAAACATTAAAAAACGTAATTTTTTTGGTTGGATAATTTCATTGGAATGAGTTAATGTAAGCGACTCTCCAATGTGAATAACCAACAGTTTGGATGTCCGACGAAGAATTTATTCTTGATAAGATGTGGTTAGTAATGTTTGAATTGGTCAATAGAAATTTTATATCATGCTGGTTTTGACTCTTGTTTATGTTTCTTGTGTTCGTATTTCTCTGTTCTAAAAAGAATGATATAAACTAAGATGTGGAGTTTTGACAATTAAAGAATGTGAATTATTCACGAGAGAATATACACAAATTGTTCCATTAACATTAAACAGGTCAATTTGAATCTTTGTATACTGTACAATCACTGCTAATTTTTCATAGCGCATTCAGTGGATATATAAAATAGTATTTAGTGAATAAAATTAGTTGAATTCCATAATTATTCTTAAACCTATATACTATGGTGCTTTGTTTTTAAATATAACTAAATTTATTAAATCTTGAAAATCATGTAAGAATTTGAATAGATATGGGTTGATTTCGAAAGATTACGAATCAACAAGTCCAATCTTAATATCTACTTCGATTGACAATAAATCTTGGATGCATATATATATTAATACACTACTTATTAATGTTTCTATAAAAATTCTTTCTTGTATAATCCTATTTAGTGTACATTTGCATTTTAGATTTTTCCAATCCATTTATTTCTTTTATTGATAGAAATATCTTGATAAACTGAATAATAATTTTGGTTGTTTCATTTAAGAATTCTTGTTAGGACAGTTTATACATTGTATTTTGCAATGTTTTAAAAACCGGACCAGACATTAAACCGGTCGAAGAAAAGGTTTAAGGTTTAGAGGTTCAACTGGTAGTGAACCGCTATAAAACCGGTATATAATAAATAAGAAGTAAAATTTATAAGAATAAGTAAAAATAAAATATATTATTGAA
>JANJEY010000234.1:58931229-58941422 GCA_024703695.1 Erythroxylum cataractarum | reverse complement strand
GACACCCGTGGGTCAATTCCGATACACACCCTATGATAAGGTTGCGATACGAGCCATCTCTAACACTCCACATGGCATCAAAATCATAAAACATTAATATGAAATTCAGAAATTTATGGTTTCAAAAATTAGTGAATTTCATATTAATGCTTTATGATTTTGATTCCATGTGGAGTGTTAGAGATGGTTCGTAGCGCAACCTTATCATAGGGTGTGTATCGGAATTGACCCACGGGTGTCTGGGCACATATCCTATGGTAAGGGGATGCTACAGCTTTAGCCTTCCTTTTTGCAATTCTTTCCTCCAATTTTAAAAACTTCTGTTTAGCAGCTTGTTTTCTCCTCTCCTCCTCTATAAGAATCCTTCGTTTATCTTCCTCTCTAGCTGTTCTTTGTTCTTCAGCGTTTTGAATTGCTTCTAATCTTTCTTGTTCATCTCTCCATGAAGCTTTATTGGTTTCCTCTTCCAACCTCCTCTGTTCTTCTCGTTGTTCCTTTTCCAATTGAATCATCTCCTCCTCCTCTCTTCGAGCCAGCTCTATAGCCCTTTCTTGCTCTTCAATTACCCGTGTCTGCTCTTTTCCTGCATCTTCTGCACCCTCTCAAGTTCAACCTTAAAAGACTCCCTGATAGGATCATGGATATTAGTCTTTTTAAGCACATCTTTCTTCCTTTTAACAAGAGAAACAAAGGGCCCATCAAAAGGATCATGTCCATCAAACCTAGATGCTCCAAAATCCCTCATAAAAAGGTCATCCATGTGAGTTTTTTCATTCTTTGAGGATAGACGTTTCTCCCTACCAATGCTCAGTATTGGATCATTAATTGGAAGCCTTTTACCACCTAAAGAACATGATGATTTAAAAGCTGGACTGTTTTGGAAGTAGTCGAATCTACAGTTTCTGGACTGTTCATTACCATATCTCTCCCTAGAGTTCCAATCGGATCCTCATCCGCTAAAGTAGTCCATTTTGTTAATCAAAGGCAGTCTCCCTCCATGTCCACAACCTACATCTCTTCTTCCAGTATCATCTTGAATAGTGTCTCTTAAGAGGGATGGGACATACTTATTTTCCTTACGTGTTTTCATGTTTTGATTGGATGGCCTTACAACAATGCCACTTCTTTCATTGCTGCCCTCTTGGTTACCAAATCCATTCACTGTCAGATGTTGAGAAACTCTCCGTGAGCTGCCTTCCCCTCCCTCTCTAGCAGATGTCTATGTATCCCATCCAAACTTGTCCACCTTTGCGACTTCACTGGAAGCAATTTTTCCAGCTTCATTGTCACGCTGCCATCGCCTGTCAAAATAATTATGTATTGACTTTTAAGGTAAAACACTTGGCCTTGGGAAATCAAAATCCATTTCCTAGTAAGTTTTGATCTTGTAATTCCATGATTTATACCCCTTTCCATCAAACCAAGTCTTGTATCTCACTCATCATTTGCTTAGTTTGACCCGTGATTCAACCTAACTAATGGTAATGGTTCTGGAAAGTACTCTTCCTACTTCCGCTCTTTTTGAATCATGCCATCAACACCCAAAACACGCTTTTCACCAACCTTCTCAACAACTGCATTGTTAGAACCATTCCTGGATTGCATCTGTGGACGCATATCCATAAGTGCACTCAAACCAAAACCAAACCCCTGCCCATAACCCTTATCTTCATTCAAAACCTGCTTTTGTTTCTTATTCAAACCATCTTTCTTCTTCTTTTTGAATATAGAAACCACTGGCAAAGCTGCCTTCAATGATGGAAAATCCTCACCTCTAAAAATCGTAGCTTTCTCAGGAACCAGACAGGTCACTGATAACCCAGAACCTGCAGGTCCCACAGAATGCATAGAAGGTGGCATATACAAAGAACTACTATTTCCTTTACTCACTTCATTAACAGAATCACTTGGTCCTTGTTCAAGAACATGATTAACGTTATTATCATCTATAGTAAGATCACTGCCAATACCTAATAGCCCATCTTTCTCTGGTGCAGCAATAATAGCAAGCTTAGTCCATCCCATACCAGAAGAACTTGGTCGGACCCAACCAGTCCCCTAACCAGAACCTATGGGCCCTCCTTCTGATATCAAAGAATCAAACTTTTCATTCTCCTCCCTTAAAGATGGCAGACTCAAGGGGGGTGAAATAGAAAGTTTCTTCACATCTGCCTTTTGTGAACTGCGAGGCCTCGAAAGCACCACCATTCCCCCCTCCTCCTCCAGCCCCACCGGATCGATTTCGGTTTGACCCAAAAGAGCTTGAATGGTATTAATGGTTGTAATGGTGATACTATTGTTGTTGTTGACCATATGACTTGTTTATATTTACAGAGACAAATTTTGTCCTGGCTCCAAGGTTGACCATCTCAGGGCGGTCCGATCCAGATTATCAATCCCTAAGATCGACTTAGATCCCCACCAAAACATCAATTAACAAAAAAAACTCTAATTCCTAAAACTAAGCTTATTCCACGATCTAGCTATAATTGATCCCCGTTGAATCAAACTCTAGGGAGTAGAATCTCTCCCTCCGAACCTGATAAAACACAGACATCAGAGCAATATAGAATCAGTTACTTTATAAATTAGCGAATGATAGAGTGCTGTGATATCAGGATTAGATCATGAATCGAAATGGGAAAAGAGGTGTAAGATAAAGGAAACGTGTACCCTTGGGGCGTATTACAGAGGCGGCGAGAATAGCATACACCGCAGAGAAAAGTGCACGATAGAGAAGGAGAAGGAAGAAAGAAGAAGAAGCCAAGCCCTACTAGCTCGAAGCCGAGGAAGAGAGAGAAATAGACTACAAAAAATAAAAGTTTTTATTTTTGTAATCGAACTGACTGTCTTCGATTGTTTAATTTAATTTTCCTTTTTTTAATATTTGTTTGTTTCTAAATGACGCTGGGAAAAACAAAATGTACTAAGTCTATAAGAAATGCCTAAAAATAAAGGATAGTGGTAATGGAACGAGATGAAATGTAACACACTTCTATTATTTAATTGAGAGTTTCATAATATAATGAAACAGAATGACATAAAAGCGGAGGGTTTCATATTACGTTCCATTCCATCTTAAACAGTGAAAATAAGAAATTTTCAATTCAAGAGCTTAAGATGGAATCTAAACAAATAAATACATACTACCTAATATTTCCTTAATAATTTTTCTCAATATCAATTATTTCTTCTAACCCTAATTCTTTTTTTAGACTCATTTATTACAGTCTACAAAAATTGTATATAATTAATAATATTTTATATTGTTTCTCCTTACCTTAATAATAAGATTTTTATATTATTAATAATAAATTATATATAATTAATAAAAATAGAAAATATATTAAATATATTATTTTTTAATTGTTTGTATATATTTCTATATAAATAAACATATAAATAAATTATTTTTAATATAAATTACATAGAATAGAATAGAATAGAATATAATAAAATTAAATATATTAAATACTTAATAATAATATTTTTATATAATTAAAAATAAAGTGTATATAATTAATAATAAAATAATACAAATTTTATTATTTTAAAATAAATAATATAAAAAATTATTTATCATAGTTATGATTTGACACGTAATATTTTAATTGAACATTATTTCTGTTTTAAAATTATAATATTAATTTTTTTATAACAACTATTTTTATATTAAAGATATAATAATTGATTATTATATATTATTATATATTATATTAATTTTTTAAACAATATTTTACTATAATATATTATTAATCCTTTCACCCTTTCCACGTCACTGTATTATATTTGATTTCGTTATAAACTGTAGGTCTCGATAGCAAGGAGGCCGGGGAAGGAGAATGGCCACAGAAGATCCACTGCAGCAGTCACTTTCCGGTGTCCCTATCAGGTCCATCTCTTATCTATTGACTATTTCTAACGTACTAGTCTGCATTCGACCTCTTATGAATTGATCCTGTATGTTTCACTCAACTTCGCCACTTCTATGTCGTAATCGATAGGCTCCACTTCAAAATTGTTACTCTCTCACTATCAGTACACATACATTTGCGTTTTTCAAAATTTATTATAGAGATTGACTTGCACATAAATTAAAGAAAAGGGGGATAATATGGCAGGATAATATGGTGGATATGCTAGTGGTGGCCTGCCGCCACCATGAGCTGCAGAAGGCCGTGTGTTGCTGCTACCGCGATGAGCTCCGTATGCGCCAATGCGTCCAATCTCCCTTACGTTTCTCTTTCCTCTCAGATATGCATCTGTTTTTTCAGCGGTTTTGTGATTGTGAAAACTTCTAATTAACTGTCTTTCTTCTTGTTCTCAATCTTTGATTGATTCTTGGCAATTGGCGGTCGAAGGAGTAATTTATCGATTTCTTTTTAGTTTTGTTAACTCTTAGGCTTGTTGTTCACGAATTGTATTACTAATGTTTGATGATATTACACTCAGTTCCGGATGGAATAGCTTTGTTGTTGAAATTTAATTGATGGATAAACGGTAAAGTGTGTTGTTTGCGGCAGTTATAATATCTCTCTCAATTTGAAACTTCAATGATAAGACTGTTCCAATGCCAATCCAAATAAAACTAAAATTTAAATATCAAAATTGTATTGTTTTCAGCCCACGCGATGGGCCATTAGCTCAGTTATTATGCCTTTTCGATATTCTTATATGCAGCATTTCTGTTAAATTTAGCAACTTATTCCTCCCAGTGTCTTGAACTGGTTGTTTAAAGAGATGATGTGTATTAGAATCATCCCAACTACAGCCGTCCATTGCTAACAAAGCTGCATTATAATGTTTTATTTTTTTAAATAAATATTTAATAGGATGCATTGCATAATTTTGCCTCGGATGAAGTGCCACTTTAAGCTATTTTCATATTTAAAGTTGGCATTTGGTAGTTTGAATTTTTTGGGCTCTTTTATGAGAGAGTTAGTTTTGTGTCACGAGAGGTAAAATTGGAGATTTGTTGCTTTCTTAAAATTCAACTGATTGCTGACACAGATGGCTGATATTTTTGTTAATGACAGTACAGTGACCTAGCTGAATCAGAAAGAATTCTTACTTTGGAGACATTTAAGCGAGCCACAGTGAAGTTGGAACCAAAATGTTACTCCACAGGTGACAGATGACAGTGAAATGGGAAAAGAGCAGAAAAAATTCCACATGATAGTTAGTAAAGATGTATGTCTTCCAGTTATTGCTTTTGGGGAGTCGGCCATCTTTGCTAGTCCCTTAATTACTTATGAGATTCCAACAAAAAAGATCCAGGGCTATTTTTCCTGTGGCCTTAATAATCCATGCTATAATCAGTAAGGCTTGTCTATAATCACATGCATTACATAAAATTGGTTTTATTTTGTGATAAACAATCTTAAAAATGTCTTATCTTCTAGAATTTTTTTATTCCAGTGCTGAAGCTTTTAAATTTTTCAATTGAGTGACAAACTTTTTAAAACTTTATCATTTTAGTTCAAAATGTTAGAATCGTTAGTAACTTGCTGATTTGGCTTACGAAATCTTTGTTGTTCATGACATGTAGGTATCTATTTGAAAAATTTCTCTCTACTCCAATATAACCATTGTAACTATTTTTTCAGTAGACATTTATATGTCATGAAAAGCAAAGATTCCGATGGTTAAATCAGCAAATTAATAATGAAATTAACGTTTTGAATTGAACTTTTAAGGTTTTAAAAGATTGGTCACTCAATTAAAAAATTTAAAAGTTTGGACACAAATTCCAAAAAAACCTTAAAATGTTAGGCACTTTAAAATTGGTTATCCCTTTTATTTTTCAAACTTTTCACTTCTGTTGGAGAAGTTTGTGAATTATATTCTTATTGTAAGGGCTGCTAAATCTCCAATCAACTTTGAGTTGCCTTCTGCGTTTTGAATCAAGTGCATAAAAATAGAAAATACACTTGTTAATGACAAAGTTTACTGGCATTCTTATCCTTTTCTTTTATCTTCATGTACCTAATGTTGATGGTTGTGTTTATATGCGCGGTTGTTTTCAATCAGTAGAGTTCAGCTATTTTCAAGCTTGACTTTAATGTCATTATAGGATGTCCCTATACTTCCACGTTAAGCCTTGATAGGTCATCATCCCATCCACAATGTGCTTGTCTAGCCCTTATGATCAGAAGCTTTTTCTCTATCTATCAATTTTTTGGTTAGGTTTGTCCGAGATTTTACTGAGGGCCAATTCAATTGAGCAATAGTTGGTAGATGTCAAAAAGTAATGCTCCAAAAGATAGAGCTTACCGTAGAGAATAAATATACTGGTGCACGTTTTTTTTAGGCAATAGATGCACCAAATGCTTTGATATACGATCACGTAGCATTCCCTTTGTCCGTATGGATGTGCCATTGAATTCAATTCCAGTTATTTTGTATCAGTCTTATTCATGTGCCTCTATTTTCGCTCAATTAGGGTGCTGGCTGGTATTTGAGTCAGCAATGTGGCCACTTCAAATTGAATAATGTACATGCTGCTAGTCCCTTCTGTTATGTCACATGTTCTTTCTTAATCGTCATGGCTCATGTAGGCTTGGCAATGGATCGACCAAGCCAAGTTAGGAGGCTCGATCAGGCTCGAGCTTGGGTCACCCAAATGGATGTTAATTTGATCTCGAGTTTCTTAAACTCACGACAAAATAACATCCAAGCAGCGTGAAACTTAGACAACCTAGGCCTGGCCTGTTGATTTTGAGCTAAGCTGATTTTGCCAATTCTAGGCCCATGATTGTAGATTTTTACAACAGTTTTTCATTAATGCTTGTGCTTGTTTGCGTGCAGGAAACATATTTGACATGCATAGTTACGTGTTTATCAGCAGGCTCTTTGGCGACATTGATATGTATTGTATATGCATAGGGTGTATGCTTTGCTTTCTGTTGTATAAACTCATGCAGATGAGATTGTGATCAATATGGTTGTTGGATGTGAAGTGGTAACACTAAAGAGTGGTTAAGAAAGCACCAACCTCATCATAGCTGAAATCCCAATTAATGCTAGTCCTTTTTTTTTTCTCTATGTCGTCAATAAAATGGAGTGTAGAATATCATTGCTAAAAATCCTTCATTCCAATTTTACTTTATTGGAATTAAGAGAGGTGAATATGGCAAATATCTAGTTTCACTTGGGTATTTCACTTAAGTGCTTTCGAAGCCTTCCTCTGGTGTTCAAATCTCTAAAAAATGTAGGTTTTTCAATATTCTTCTCTTTTTTAACTGTGAATGCCGAACGACGGTTTTTGTGAAACTCTTGTTTTAAATTTCCCCTGCCAAGTGATCCCTTGATCTTATCTCTATTTTCATTTGATAGTGAGACCTAGGATTGGTTTGCCCCCTTCGGCACGTCTCTGTGGTAGAGATTCTGGTGCTGCAGATCTCCGAGCTATTGTGAGAATGAGTTGCAGAAGGAGCAAAATGCAAGTCATCTCTTGTACACGTTCCAATAGTTCAGAGTTCCCATGCAATTCAGATGACATGTGATTGGCTGCGACAATGTTGAGATTTCTTTATTCTTGGATTTGCATGCTAAGATCATAAGTAGATCTGTTTCTCTAGCATTTATTATGTCAAAAGATAAATTGAACAGTCTGTTTGGCGGATACGTGGCAAGCAAAAGAAATTCAGTCAGAAAATAAGCTTTGTTCAATGAAAGTTCCAGTTTTGTCTAGACTACTAGGAGGTCTACCTTTATTTTCACCGTGGACACTTGCATACAAATATCTTTTGCCTGATTTCGCCGACCTTTACCATAAGGGGAATTCTTATGCCCCACTTGAGCGGATAGTATCCAGCTGAGATCCTTCCCCGGGGAAAACAAACTTCTCTGCTTCCGAGGGATGAAAACTAAAGTGTTGGGTAATAAGAATTGGCTATCAAGAACAATAGAAACCGTCTGACTCTTGTGTTTTTCAAACGAACAGGAAAAGAAACTATGGTTTTGAAGGAATCCTGACACAGGCTTATAAAGTCCCGATTCGAGGTACAGACTAGTTAAGGAATACATGTGATGTGCCTAGTTGTGTGATAATGTACCCGACACTGCCTTCAGTTCTGGGGAAGTAATACATAGTCTAGAAATGTTTTCTATTTTATAAGACGGCTGGAGGCTTGACGGCTTTTGTGAGGAGAGGCGAGGCGATAAGAATTGACTAGGGCTGTTTCATTAAGTGAACAGCCAAACTTCAACTGTTGTCCTCCCTCTCTAACTGTTCAATGAGTTAAACTGGTTTGGTCCACCTGCATATGCCGCTTGTCAGATACTTCTTGTCGTAACTAAAAGCTTTTACAGCTCCTTTTGAAGGTCTATCTCAATTGTGGACCAACTTGCAGTTCCTTTTCCTGCTCAGTTTTATGTTCCTGTGTAGGTTATAGGATCATTTTTTATATGCAATTTGTTTTCGTTAATGGATACTAGAATTTATATTTTTAAAATGGTTGGTAATGAAATTTTCCAACTCAATTTGTATTCGTCGCTGTTTCTGCAAACCAATCGATTATCAGAAGAGTATCTTCTTTCGCACATTCATGTCAGTTGAAACAGTGACATGCGTTCGTGATAATTGTACGGCTACTAGTGAAGAAAGCTAATTCGAAGTTGAACAGACTTAAGGGTCGAGACGAATGAAGTCTTTTAAGCTTGTCAAGATCTTTTCAGTTACACCGAATTCAATCTAACCTAAACTCAACTTGCCTCGGAAGCTCAACTTGTGCCTAATACTATAAGTTACTTACAAAGTTGAACATCTAGTTCTTATCCAACATGTTTTATGGTCCAATATCAAAGAATTGAATTGTCCCGTAGACTCCTACACTGAGCCAGCTTGCTTCAACCATTACAAAGCGTACCTTGTAAGTTATGAAATATTGTTAGAGAGCAATTAGTTTGTTAGCTCCTTCATGTTATCCTACATGTCAATAAGAGGTCTACTTGCATTGATATCCTTTGTCATTCCTTGTCCTCTACTACAAATTTGCATCATCCATCATAAACATTATAATGATTGATACCTTTACCAAAATGGACAACTTTGTCACTATTAAGTATTGCTCCATATCTCACAAATTTTTTTGAACTATTTGACACTCCGGTGGCCATTGCAAATTTGTGACTCTCACATTTTCATCAAATTACTCTTTGAATAGACTTTCGGTTCATGCATAAACATAGCATGTTTAAGCATCAACAAGTTGTAGCTCATCTCTTCTTGAGTTTTTAATTATTTATTGAGTGCTTTCTTTGTCTTTTGAGGCTTCAAAGCATTCCAATGAAGAAACTACAACCTCATGTATTGGGGTTACAACAACAACAACATTAACGTAATAAAAATCCTACTTACACACAAGGTTTAGAAAGATCCAGTAATATGCAGCTTCACCTCTAACCCTCTTATGTTGGGGTTAGAGGACCAATAATTACCTTTATTTCAGCAAGTCCTTCCGTAAGATTGCTTCCACCAACTATTGTTAGTGAAGAATGAAAGAAATCTTTACTAATCTCTAATATCAGTTGTTATGAGAACTTTTTCAGGTGCAAGAAAATTGAATAAAATTGTCGAATTCCTTATATGACAATCAAGCTTTAGTATGACAAAGTCTAAGTCAACTTTTGTTTGTGATCACTTACCAATAAGTTCATTTGTTTTCAAAAGTTTCACATCACTCTTGTTTTGAGTGTTTCACTCACACTCTTAATACACAAATGTTTAGCATAAATCAATCAAATGATGAACAAGAGCAATATCCTAAAGTCAATCTTTAATTGATTTATTCACACAATAAAATAATACAAGAACTTGGATAAACAACTGCTTATGATCTTCCTACTTAAATGTTTTAGCAAGAGCTTTCTCTCAAAGCTCTGAATTCTCCTATATATGATTGAATGTATTTAGTGTTTCACCCTCGTGAACTACAAGAGATTCCTTTATATACGTCACAAGAACTTAAAAGACCAAACAAGTTAAACTATCCATTTTCTCTACTAGCTCTATGATCGCGGCTTTGTCGATTCGACCTTACAATCGATCCTTAGAAACCGGTCAAAAAAAGTAATAAATTCCAAGACTGCAGTATAGGATGCAACCTCGGGTCATCTCACTTAATCGGAACCTAATGAAATGGACCTAAGCTACCCTATATGTCATAAAATGCAAGTGAAATCAGTAAGGA
>JANJEY010000234.1:58849491-58859732 GCA_024703695.1 Erythroxylum cataractarum | reverse complement strand
CTTAATCTTAGTCAACTCATCAACTTGATCATTCACATTACTACATCAAATTGTCACTCAAGGTTCGGGGTCCAACACAATCAATAATTTTACTATAGTAACTCATCAATTATCCCTGTATATAAACTCCACTATTTACCGTTGCTATATTATGACCATAATATTCTGTATGATATTTGCATCTATTAACAAAATACATCGGATATGATTTAATAGTTTGCAAAGGTCCCTTCACAAGATAACACGTAAACTTGTTCTCTGTTGGATTTTCTAAGGCCTACACAAAAGAAATTATCATATTAAATAGTATAATGTCATTTGAACACTTTAATCTTATAATTTAATCATTTCAATAATTGTAAGTAAAAACTTACATATTTCTCGAACAAACGAGGAAAGTTTCTTCCAACTTCTTTATTGATATCATCCTGTGTTTTCTCATACATTAGCTTGCATAACCATTCCTTGTATAATCTAGTAACATTATTATATATTTCAGTTGTGAATAGCACTAAATTTCAAAACCCAAATAATCAATTTCAACTTACTGTACGAAAGGTTGAACCTTTTGATAGTTCAATAAAATGTAACTATGAGCAGCCTCAATTTCTTCCTCTGTTAACATTCTTCTTGGTGAACATCTATATGTTCGTCTAGGATATGTGAAGATGGATAATTTACCATCAACATTACTCGCTCCTCCCTCATCGTCATTACGAGGAACTTTTCTTTCTCTTATGTGAACATGTGGCGCAAAATAATGTGAACAAAATATACTAGCTTCCTCCACTAAATAAGCATTACATATCGAACTTTCAACTTTAGCCTTGTTTTTGACATTTTTCTTGAAGTGATGCAAATACCTATATTAGCAAATATTGTTATTAAATTTTAGTGATTAAAACATGTTATTATTTCAATTACAATCATTTTTTTGAATTACCTCTCAAAATGAATACATCCATCGATGTTGAACTAGACTGGCTAGTTTTGCTTCATGTGCTAAATGCACAGGTAGATGCTCCATACATTTAAAGAAGTTTGGAGAAAAAATCCCTTCTAATTAACACAATATTATTGGAATTTCCCTTTCTAGTTTTTCCATTTCAACTAACTTTATTTTAGATGATGTTAAGTTTTTGAAAAACAAACTTAATTCTGTTATAACTTCCCAAGCCTTATTCGGTGGCAACTCCCAAAATGCAATTAGAATTAACCTTTGTATAAACACATGACAATCATAACTTTTCATCCCAAATAATTTGTACTTCCTCATGTCTGCACACCTTGTCAAGTTTGAAACATAACCATCGGGAAACTTTTAGACTTTTCAACCATTCACATAAAATTTCCTTTTATTTTTTGTCCAAAGTGTAACATGCTTTTGAATATTTACCAGTGCAAAGATCTTTATATAACTCATTCCTTCTACAAAAAGGTTTCAAATCAACTCATGATTTTGCATTATCTTTTGTCCTCCCTTCAATGTTCATTATGGTATTGAACAAATTGTCAAAAATATTTTTTCAATATGCATCACATCTAGATTATGACGTATCAAATGGGTTTTTCAATATGACAAATCCCAAAAGATGCTTTGTTTTCTCCAACCAAAGTTTTTACTAATGCTTGTATTCTTCATCAACTTCAAATTCTGTAACTTTCAGTAACCCTAATTCATCAATCTCTTGTAATATCTCTTTACTAGCTTTGTGAAGGGGAGGAGGTGTTTGTAACATCATATTCTTGATGAGCTTTGGTTTATTGCGTCTAGATGGATGATCTGGAGGAAGAAATTTTCTATGGTTGTCAAACCAACATGTTTTTCCTCCATTTGAAAGATAAAACACATCATAATTATTTTCACAATAAGGACAAGTCAATTTTTCTACTGTGGTCCATCCAAACAACATAGCATATATTGAAAAATCACTAATGGCCTACCTTAAAGTTGCTCTTAACATAAAATTTTATTTCAGAGACACATCATATGTCTCAACACTATATTCCCAAAGATGTTACAATTCAGATATCAATGGTTGTAAGAATATATCAAATTTATGCTTTGGATTTGTAGGCCTTAGCACAATCACTGTCAAGAACATATATGTCTCATTCATACACATCCATGGAGGCAAATTATAAGATGTAATTATGATTGGCCATGATGAATATTATTGGCCAGATTGACCAAAAGGTTAGAATCTATCTGTTGACAATCCCAACCTAACATTTTGACTTTCAACTGCAAACTCATAATGGGTGTTATTGAAATGTTTCCATGTCAGCGCATCCTATGGATGACTCATTATTCCATCTTCCGATTCGTGTTCATTATGCCATCTCATGTGAGAAGTAGTAACATCAAAAGCATATAGTCTTCGAAGTCTTGGAGTTAGCGGAAAATAATATATCTACTTCCAGGGTACTAATTTCTATTTCATAAAATGCTTTCTAGGCTTGAACCTAGATTGACCACAAAATTTGCATGCTTATAATTCCACATCATCTCCCCAATACAACATACATCCCAATTTACAACAATCAATCTTTTCAACAGGAAAAGTAAGACCCCTAATAAGTTTCTTCATATTGTAAAAACTATCAACTATTGTATGATCAGGAGGCAATGATTCTTTATACTATCTAAGAAGTTTTATTAAAACTAAGATAAAAAATATGCCCTTCAGACTTTATGTTCAATATTTGAGCAATTGAAGACAATTGAGTCATTATCTCATAATTTGGCCATAATTCTTGGTCAACTGAGTGTAGTAAGTCAAAAAATTATTTTACATATAGGTTTGGTTCTTCTGCAACATTTTCGATATTTTTCTAAAAGGTATAACTGACTGCATCATAAACCATTTGCATGTAAGGATTTTTAGTTGCACCCACATTATTTGTTCTAAATCCAATCCCCCCTTCAAACTCATCTACATTCACTGACGAGTGTACTTCATTACCCCTTGAGATGCTACAAATCAATGGCTCTCCATGTCGTATCCACTCAAAATAATTTGGGACAAACCCCTTTTTCAGCAAATGCCCATTCAATTCATCAATAAGAAGGAAACAAATGTGTTTGCACTTTTTACATAGATATTTGATCTTTGGGTCATCTATATATGCAGGTTGAGAATATGCATAATGAATAAAAGCTTTAACTCTCTCAACAAACTCAGGATTAATGAAAGTATCAGGTGTTAATTATCTATACATCCAAGATTTATCAACATTACTCATATCTACAAAATTGTTAATTTAAATAGTGATTTTATAGTTAGTATCCTTTATGTCCTCTAAATTTATAGAACATCTAAATTTTACACAATTACAACTTTACACAATTATAAGTAATCAATCGAATTAATTACCTACAATTGATGCCAATATTATGGTACGTGACATTGTTTACACCTGTGAATCAAGAAAACAATTTCTTATTGTGACTCTTAGGCTCGTAGAATTTTTCACCTATAAGTCTCATAGGAGATACATCACAGGTTTCCAACCTATATACCATCTTAGGGGTTTATTACGAAAAGAATTGTCTTGTCTATTAAATTTATGAATTTCTTATGTTAATACTAAGTTTGCACTAATCACATTGAAGTTGAAGTATTTATGTTTGAATTAATCACCTACAATTTGATTTCAATATTATGGTACATGGCATTATTTACACATGTGAATCAAAAAAGCAAGTTTTTTTGTTATTTCTAGGCTCATGAAATTTTTCACCGATAAGCCTAATAGGAACTACATCATGGGTTTCCAGCCTATATACTATCATAGGGGTTTATTATGTAAAGAATTGTATTATCTATTAAACATGTGAATTTCTTTTGTTAATACTAAGTTTGCATTAATCACATTGAATTTGAAGTATTTATGTTTGAATTAATCACTTACAATTGATTTTAATACTATGGTATATGGCATTGTTTACATCTGTGAATCAAGAAAGCAAGTTCTTACTATGACTCTTAGGCTTGTAGAATATTTCAGTAAGCCTTACGAGAGCTGCATCACGAGTTTTCAACCTATATACTATCCTAGAGGTTTATTATGCAAAGAACTATCTTGTCTATTAATCATATAAATTTTTGTGTTATATTAAGTTTGCATTAATCACATTGAACCTAAATTATTTATGTTTGAATTAATCACTTACAATTAATTTCAGTGCTATGGTACATGGCATTGTTTAAACCTATGAATCAAGAAAGCAAGTTCTTAATGTGATTCCTAGGCTTGTGAAAATTTTCTTCGATAAGTCTCACGGGAGTTGCATCATGGGTTTCCAGCCTATATGCATCCTAGGGTTTATTAATGCCTCAAATCATCCATAAGATCTCAAACTCATACCACATATAGTAAATACTTAGACTATTAAAGAAGAACATAAAAACTCATCAATGATTATAAGAATATTATAAACAACAACACAAAATTAAAACCTCCTTTGCATTCACACAAAACCCAAACGTATCAAAATCATATTATTAAAGCAATACATATGGTAGACATTAGTTGGAAGACTTATTTGGATAGATAGACAATTTCAGACTATAAAAAAGAAGGATGAGTGACGCTCAACACAATATAGGGCTTGCGAAAAAGAATATTTCATATTTAATATAATACACTTGTTTAATAGTTTTGTTATACGTTTAATATATTAAAGCAAGCAAATAAGAAAATAATATTGTTTATTTGAAATAGAAATAAGTTGACTTTTAGTGGGAGTAATGTTAAAAATTAATGTTATGATAATTTTAATAAAAATCCATCGCTAATTCTTAATTGTCTTGTATTGTAGGAATCATGCTTAATAAACATAAGGTAATTTCCAAAGCATATATCCATAATGAT
This sequence comes from Erythroxylum cataractarum, assembly GCA_024703695.1. Classification (NCBI taxonomy): domain Eukaryota; kingdom Viridiplantae; phylum Streptophyta; class Magnoliopsida; order Malpighiales; family Erythroxylaceae; genus Erythroxylum; species Erythroxylum cataractarum. The sequence goes on along the minus strand of JANJEY010000234.1, from coordinate 58,854,854 downwards.
AAAGAAAGATAAGAATAACTCAATTTACTATAAACTAATTCCATTAAAGTATGTTTATGCCTTTATGCAATACTATTGTTTTAGTGTGACGAACATTATGTATTAGGTACATACATTATGCTTTTTTAAAATTTTAAAAAATAGGTCAAGAAATTGTCTGATTCCATTTTACCTTCCACAAAATTTACCACTTTTATAAGACCTAACAACTTCTAACGCGATATATTGAATAATTTAGTTTACAAGATTTTGGAATTTTGTCGTTGACTTTTAACTTTAACTTATTTGGAATATCATATTAACATAAAAGTTTTATGTTCCTTAAGATAGTCTTATAAATGCCCATAATTTCTTTTAAGATGAGAATACCTTTTGAAAATCAAATTATAATAACATTTAGAAAAATAATTTAATTACTAATAATCACTAAAATTAGTCATAGTTACATCCATATATTTTATCATAATAATTGTTACATTATTCATAATTATGTTTTATCTTTCCAATTAAAAATGGTAATAGGTAAGTCTCCAACTCGAATATTAGGAAATCTTTGCAACTAAATGAACAAATTTGAACTTAAATAGATCAAACTATATTCAATTTTTTAGCTAGATTTAGATTTTCTTAACCCAATTCCAACCAAAATCTAACATATTAAAATGATTTCATTCTTTACAATCTTTGTATTCTTTCTTTAGATATGCTACTTAGATGTTTATGTCATAAATGAGCAAAACTTTATTCTACTAAATTATGTTTAATTCCAACATTTAATGGAAGGCCAACAAAGTCTCAACAAAAATCCACCAACCCTTACCCAATGGAGTTCACCCATATAACGAATTTAGTTTTCACCTATTCCAGTTCTATTACGTGTAAAGAATTCATGATATCCTATACAACATAACACACAAATAATAAGTCCTTACATATATTTATTTCAAACTTTCAAAAATAGGTTTAGCTAGTAAAAGATCCATTCAAATTGAGAAAGATCTTATAATTAATCTTTTCAACTGCATTCATATATCTAAATTCAAATAAATACCTTCATAAGATATTTGACCTCAATATAGACAAATAAGAGTCTTAAGGAAAGTGTGGAAGAGTCCTAATTTAGGTTATGTAATTTGACAAACAAATGCCAACTGAAGTTGAAATTTACGTTGTGCAATTCTCTTATTGAGTTTGAATTTCAACGTTTCTAATATCACATAGAAGTAAACCAAATCATTACTTAAATTATTTCTATATTTTTCAAATATTGTTTTAATATTTGTTAAGAAAACAAGATAAATTGCATTAGTTAAAAGCACTATAGCTGCCCCAAATTCTAATTCAACTGATATGCCCTAAGAGACATTTCATTGAGCAATTCATAGGCAACCTGAATTATCTCTAAGTAATAGCAAAACAACTGCATTTTTTTTATTTACCAATAGTAACACATTCAAACAACATATAAACCAACAATTCAACATAAAAACGCATAAACCAACAATCCAAACAAAACCCGCCCACCCACCGACGGTCATATACATAAGCATTTAACACCTTCATTTTCTGGACACAAAATAAACCTAATAGTTTTGTTACCTGAAAATGATGCATGATGGACCAAAAACGAAGCAAAAATTGATGGTGGAAGTTTGGAGGTCACAAAAACAATTTTTTCAAAAAATATACTTACATAAAATTAATTTATGTTGTTAGTTTACTACATAATATTTTTCGTTGATGATGTGTTATTTTCTTGTAGTGAAAAGGTAGCAAATATAAAGAGCTATAAGTTAGTAACGAAAGAGGAAAAGAAGATAATCTCAGAGGCTAAAGTAGAGCCAATGAGAACTTATATCAATGATTAAAAATAAGGATGGAGGAAAGGATGTAATTAAGCTAGTGAGAGCTACAGAACGGAAAGTAAGAGACTTGGATCAAGTTTGAACTCAGGTGCTCATGGATAAAAATCACATCAAAAGAAGTTAGTAGAGATATTTTTATATCCTTTTTAATTAAGGTAAGGATGACATCTCTTCCTTGAATGATCTTAGTACTTCTCAGAATTTTCTTAACTTCACTTATTACCTATATATCACGAGAGAAGGAATTAAAGGATCTTTGAGGAAGATGAAGAGTAAAAGGACAGTAGGACCCACTCTTAGAGATATGGAAAAGCTTAGGAGATGACGGTCTTACTTAGTTAATCAAGCTTTTTAATGTAGTCCTCAAATCTGACAAAATGTCATATGATTAGAGAATTAACATACTAATCCCTTTCTCAAGAAAAAATAGGACATCCAAAGTTGTACCAACTATAAAGGTATCAAACTAATTAGTTATGTTGGGCCCCGATTTCAGACCCAACTCTCGAAGTCATAAAGAGTGAGCATATTATCCTATAGGGTTATTTCAAAGAACCTTCATTGGCCATCATCCCACAAGGGAGGCATGCCCACACCAGTCAAACATCAAAAACAAACTTATTTCTCCTATTTCAGCACAGATTTTGGGAAACTTAAACCGGAATTACAAATTTCCTCTTTCAAAATATTTGTTTCCCATTGTCTTAAGTCTCTAATGATACCAAAATCATTCAATTTGGTTCAGAAATTTAAAAGTTAGGGCCCAAACATTTTCAGACTATTATTAAACTGAAATAGTACATTGCATCCAACTTCCATCCAAAAATTGAAAGTATTAGGAACTGAATTAAAAGTCAATTCCTTCAGATAATTTGTAGCTTTATGTCTCTAATTTTTTTAGAAACAAGAATAATCTCATTTGGAGCTCTACAGATCAAGATATCATCAAAATACCAAAATATGATTAGTAAAATATCTAATTCATACTCTTCCAACCCATACGTTTACTTTGATTCAATCAATCTTTTTTTTCAAATCAACATAAAAAGCTATAAAATTTCATAGATAAGTATAAAGAAATGTGTTAGAAATCTATTGGTTTAAGAATTACTTCATTTGGAGGTCGGAGTTATGGCCGAAAGAATCACACAAGGTTTTGCCTCAATCATATTGAATTTGTTTTGAGACAATTGGCATAACTTTTTCTATAGATGTCTAATTAAGGTCATATTAGGACGATTTTGAAGAGGAATTCGAGATATACAAATTTTGTGAAGACATCAAGTGGGATTTTGTCATCTAAGAGGTAAAAATTGAACCAGACAAAAGGCCAGACGATACCAGATGAAAGGTCAAATGAAAGACTTCAGTCTAAGACCTATTTTGGAACAATTAGCATAAGTTTCTCTATAGATATCAGATCAAGGACATTATTGAACGGTTTGAAACAATATTTATATATCTACAACTTTCATGAAGATACTAAAGTGATATTTTGTCATCTAGAGGGTAAAAATTGAACCAGACCAAAGGTCAGATGATACCAGATGAAAGGTCAGACAAAAGGCTTCAGTCTAAGACCTATTTTGGAACAATTGGCATAACTTTCTCTAGATACATTGGATTAAGGTCATTCTTGACAATTTGAAAGAGGAATTCTAGATCTGCAACTTTCATGAAGACATTAAAGTGAGATTTTGTCATCTAGAGGGTCAAACTTGAACCAGACAATAGGTCAGACAAAAGGTCTGACGAAAGGCTCTAAGATTGAACCAGACGATAGGCACCATAAGATGGACACCAGACGATAGGCACCAGTTGATAGGGACCAGACGATAAACACCAAATGATAGGGTTTCTACAAGGTCTTCCTCACATCATCAAAAGTTCTGAATCATTAACTATAATCTCCAGAGCATCCTCACTTATAAAGATCATAACTCTCGACTCTGATGTTCAAAAATTTTATACTATATATCATTGAAAAGCTAGAAAGATAATCTACAATTTTATAGAAAAAAAGGTTTTATCTAATTTAGCCTAGTTCAATACAATTTTTTTCTTGAAGTTAGAACACGAATGTTTCCCGTATGGAAGACTTGGAATTTGCACTGTACAAACTTGGAATGTCCTGAGCATAATCATTCAACTACTAAATTGACTTTACTAAATTTTCAAATCTTAACTCATTTGACTCATCACATTCAACTACATGTCATCGTTCATAATTCTTATCTTTCTTTTCCATAACATCTCACTTTGTGTATGTGTGTGTGTGTGTGTGTGTGTGTGTGTGTGTGTATGCATATATATCAACAATTCATGTTCAAAATCATCAACTCAAGTTAATAATTTCTTCATGTATATTTAATTTCCATTGACATCATCTATACACAATTCATATTGCATTAACAGCAAAATAAGAATTGACAATGCTTCAATGACATTCCAAGCTACTTTACATCATCGGTATCAAAATCCAAAATACAAAAGATACAAAACCCAATAATTCTCGAATTGTGTCTAAAGTCTTGCTTTTACAAAATCTAACTTAATTTACAAAACATTGCAAAAGTAGTATGATGCCTCGAACTTGGTTACTTGATCTCATTTTCTTCACCTATAGATGGGACGAAAAAGGGAGTGAGTTCGAAAGCTCGTGGGTAATAAGTTTATAACGGAAAAATAAATAAAACCTTTGAAAACATTCACTTGTCATAAAAAATTCTCATTGAGTTCATAAGACACATGTTTCTCAAATTCTCATCATGTAGTCAAATTCTCAAACTACAAAACATGAATGCATCAAACTTGTTCACATATGATAAGCACATAAATACATCAGAATGGTTTGGGTGGATCTAAAATAGAACATACTACACATTTTCCATAAGAGTCCTGTATAGCTGTGAACAAAACGTACTAATGCAATCCCATGTAATGGTTTTGTGTAACCATATACTTATAAGAGTCCATGATGGAGTTCCATGCCATTAGTGGGCAGGTGGGAGAAGCCTTCTGCACTTGACTTAACTTAGGAGATCACCACAAACCCACATAATCATGCATTTCACATCTTGTAAACATATTACCCAAAATGGCACTTTTTCGATGTAACACCTCACTCCCGCACGACCCGAACCCGACATCGACGGTGATATCCAGGTCCGTGCCCCGCGAGGGTGGCGTGCTATATCACTCAGTATAAAACATTCATTTATGCGACATAAACAGTAAGAAACTTGAGCCCATGTTCACAATTAAAAATTTCAGTTATTACAGTCATCCAATAATAATTTTACAATCAGTTAATGTAAAACAAACCACAATGGCTCATTATAAATACAAAGCATTATTGCACAATGATTGTTGAATACTATCTGATAAGACACTAATGCAGACACGAACTGATCCCGACCTGTATCCTTCACTTGCCTACAGTAGACATACTCCCGTGTCAAACGGGGTATTCTTCAAGACCTGAAAAATAGATGCAAA
>JANJEY010000234.1:58688600-58700292 GCA_024703695.1 Erythroxylum cataractarum | reverse complement strand
AGTATTGGCTCCTTTGTTGTCCCATATTGGTTAGGGACAACAATTGAGACAAGTCTCTTACCTATATAAGGAGGTGGCTATCTCCTTGTTTAGTGCACCAAACAAACTCAAAGATTTGTATGACAAATTTGACTCTAGTTAAATTCCTCTTTTGAGGTGAGAGTTGGGGAGTTTGTCTGGTATATTTTTTTGTGAGTATGTTGGTGTATTGGGGGATTGGGTGAGAGGAAAAATTGTGTGATTGTAAAAAAATTTCACATAGTGAATTTTCTTCTCGGTGCCCGTGATTTTTCTCCGGTTTGAGAGTTTCCACGTAAATTCTCTTGTGTTGTTCTTTTCTAATATTTTTGTCTATTAAATATCCTTGGGTGTGGGTTTGGAAGGTCTAAATTCTCAACAGTACTCCATATTTCCTAAGCTACCTTCTCGTTGTGGCTAGGGATAACTGGATAATTGAGAGGACATTTTCATGAACAGTTTAAGCAAGTTATTCTCAAATGCCGTCAAAGCAAGAATTAGAGACGGATAAAAAATTGTTGTAAATTATTGAAATAAATTTTATTTCTATAAAAAATTGTCTGAAAAAATTATTTATTTAGCGATATTAGTAATATCTGTCAATAAATACCAATTTGTATAGGAATTTAGTAACAGGTATCAAATGCCCGTCGGTAAATAAGGCAAAAATTGATAGCAGAATAATAAATTTTGTATTTGCTGGCGGAACATTTCCGTCAGTAAATTTTCAAGCTCTACGTCGTCATCTGCTTCTGTTTGAACATTTTTAAGTTAAAAAAATGACATTTGGTTTAAAACAAAATGACGTGGTCTTCTCCGGTTATTGTTGCCTTTTGAAGAGATATTTCCGTGGATGTAGTTTTGTATATATTTGGGTCTTTGAATTTTTTGCAATTGTGTAATTTTTTATTGGAAAAGAATTTTAAAGTAAAAAAGTTAGTGATAGAAGGGAGAAGACGTGATTTTGATTGTGATATTGAGATGAATTTCTGATGCATATAAGGTCTTTGATGAAATATCTGCTCTTTGAAAAAATGTATTTTTGTAACTATTTGACTTTTATCTGCTTTGTTGAATTAGAGACTAAATAATGCCCATCTTTTTATAGTAGAAAAGCAAGCTTTAAGTGTAGAACAAAATACACAAGTAAAATGTATTGAAGACTATTATATAAATTCTTACAAGCTTATCATATGTTATAAAGATGATTATTGGACTAATGCCAATCCTAAATAGAATATAGTGACATCATATTTGTGAGCTTTGTATTATAATTAATTTGACTTAACTGAGAAACCTATTCCATTATAAGTAGCTTTCTTATCAATTATGTAATTTGTGTTGAATTGATTTATCATCATTTTTCTCATAAGATGATAGTAAATGGAAAGACTATTGTAAGGATGTTTGGTGGTGGAAACTTAACCTAGAGAGGGATTTTAAAGTATGAAGATCAGGAACTTGAAAATGTTGACAATATGTAATTGGTTTATGGTAGTTTGAGGAAGGTTTATTAAATAAGTGCTAAATTAGGATAAAATTTTTATTAGTACATGGCATTTGATTCTTAGGAAGGAGTTAGTTAATGGTTTGAAGATGTTAGAGTCCAATTAGAGCGCGTTACTTTTTATTAAATTATTAAAGTTGTATGGATAGTTGATGTATATTTAAGATTTGTTGATGGATTAGTATCAATTGTACTTATGATAAAATGACATGACAAATAGTATGAAAAAGAGGCTAATGATGTTAATGATGCAAATGTAGATGTACAACTTGAATCAAATGAAAATATTGGAATGGATGTTAATGACACTAAATAGGATGTTGAAGGAAATGCAAAGAAACATAATTTAAATGATTATAACGTAGATTTTGACATTAGTGTTGATGTATTTCATGAGACAATAAACGTTGATGTAAAATATCATAAGAGTTTCTTGGTTAGTTATGGATATCCTAATGCTTACAAAATATATGCAACTTTGTAATGACGTAATCAAACTAAGAGTTATGTTAATGATTTTGTTTCCATAAAATGGTTATTATAGATGGTCTTTAACATTGTAAAACCCTTCAAAGAGGAAACTATGATTATACAATTGCAACAAGATTTGATTTGAGTTTTAAAAGGAGTGAACCTAAATTGATTAAGTACTCTTGCATCAAAGGATGCCTATTTGAACTATATGATTCATTTGGCATAAAAGATAGACGCTTTAAGCTCAAAACATGGAAGTTAGATCATATATGAAATCAATCAACAAGATAAGGTTAGTTACACCCAATTATATTGTGAGATATTTCAAGAAAAAATATTGACAATTTGAGCATTAAAATTAAAAAATGATAGAAGAATGCAGGAAGAAGCTACATTTTGCAGTTAATTTTAGCAAGAGCAAGTATACAAGGAGGAAGGTTTTAAAATCAAAGTTAAAGAAGTAACATAATGGAGATAGAAAAAATTATAGTTATATTAGTTAATTAAATCAAATAAATCTAGATTCTACAATCAAACTTCAACTTAAAAGGAAAAACAAGAAGATAAATTTGTGTTAAAAAGGATCATGAATGTTTTGATGTTATAAAAAAGAGGTAAAAATGTTAGGACCTAAAATTAGTATAAGTGGTTGTTTCTTAAAGACAAAGTACCTAGGACAATATCTATGTACCATAGGAATTCATGGCAACCACAACATATATCTTATTGCATAGATAGTTGCTCAGGAAGAAAATATTGAAAATTAGACATAGTTTGTTGAGCAGTTAATCATTGACTTAAAGCTTATGGATGATATCGAAATCACAATGATATCAAATTTGCTAAAAGTACTATATTTAGGGTAAAAGATAATAGACTCCTTTATGATGTAACAAAGTTTAATCGAATTTGTATATGTTTCTATATTTTGTAGTGTAGTCATTTTGCATCTTTTGACTTCATTAAATATAGAATTTTTATCATCCTTTTTATGTTTTAAAAGGCAAATTGTTGGACCTCAAAAATTTTTCAATTATTACCGATTTATTTGTTAATTATTTGCTTATGATTTGCTTGTCTATGTATTTATTTATTTTTAAAATTGGGTCATTAAATTAGCAAGTATGAATAGAAATTAGAATGAAGTGATAGAATTAAGTTGGAATTAATATGGTGTTTAATGGGTTAAGAGAGTTAGTAGACTTAGATTAAATGAAAGAAGGGGCAAACTTGGAAGAGACTAAACAATGGAGGGTAAAATGGGAAGAAAGCCCATATAAGTTATCTGGAAAATTAAAAGGAAAGAAGAGAATCGTGGGAGTAAGAAGACAAGAGAGAAAAACGTGAAATAGAGAGAAGAAGGAGAAAATCATAGGAAGCTTGGATGGAAAAAGAAAGAAGAAGAAAAAGAAGAGAAATCATCTTGTCAAGCTAAGTTTATCTTCTTCTTCTTGCTTTGTTAGAGAAAGAATTAGAGAGAGAAAGTTTTTTGTGTAGAGAATGGGTGTTGGATTGGAAGAAGATGATTTAAGTAACCCATTTGATTTTTAGGGTTTCTAAGCTAGCTTTTGGATTTTCTAACCTAGATAGACCATAGGTAAGTTAATGCTAAACCCAATTTAGCAATTATTTTGTTTGTTGTGATGTTGAAGATTTTGGGGTTTTATTTAATTGAAATTTAATAGAAAATTAGTTTGTTTTAGGAAATCGAGAAAATTCTACCCAAGAGCAAGGGAAAGGGCCAAATTGAGTTTGAATTTTTAAGAGTTATAAGGTGGGTAATTTATTTATAGTCATTGTGTAATGAGCAAAATGCCTTGTGTGTGCATTATGAGCTAAAATAACTTGCTTTGAAATGTTGTGATGGGAAAATTTGCATCATGATCTATGGCATTTGATAAAATTGAATTGTGAGTATGATTATGATATGCCTTGTATCATGGCATTTTGATTAAATGGAAAGAAGTCAAAGTATGAGAATATGAGCTTTTGATTGAATTGAGTATGAGATTTGATTGTGTTTGGGCGAGAGATGAACCGTTTCGTAGTAACATGCACGTCGACATAAAGCCCTCTCCCTGCTGTCCGCTTATGGCACACAATATTTGATGTGTATGTTGATATGTAATTAAAACTTGTTCAAAATTGATTTTGTTTAGAAATGAGAATGAGAACTTGCAAAGTTCCTTTTTGTATGACTATGTTATTTGTTAAAGGTTGAGTATGATGGATGTGCATATTCTTCTTGGTTGAGATTGCCAGTTGTTGCTAGTATTAGAATAGCATGTTAGAGTTGGAAAGATTGTATGAGATGAATCTTTTGAGTTGAGATTCAAGATTAATGAGATGTATTTAGTAGTTAAATGGTTATGAAGTGATATTGCACTAGAAGGGGTGAATTTGGGAGGTTATGAGTGAAAAATGATGTTAGAATGAATGTTGGAAGTGTTGAAGAGGCTTTGGAGGGGTTTGGGAATCCTCTATGTCCGTTAGACGAACATTAGGTTCATTAAATGGACCTTCTCGGGTCTGGAAAGCATCTCAGGCTCGTCTATGTCTGTTTAATGGACATTCAAGGGATAACTACAGTAAATTACAATTTTGACCCTTTTAGAGGCAGAATGTTGCTTTGGGTTCTTCATAGAAGTTGTAGATCTTGAAGTATTCTTTCAAATAGGCTAAAAAAACATCAATCAGACATCTCTATTGCAAGTTATGGCAATTGCACCAAGACAGGTACAATAGGATTGAGGACATAAACCTGTTTGATTCTTTTAGTCATAACTTCCTCATCCGACCTCCAAATGAAGTGATTCTTAAAATGATAGATTCCTAACACATTTGTATACTTTTACACAAAAATTTGTAACCTTTAGTGATGATTCTAGGAATATTTATGGAAAAAAAAAGTCACAGTTCATTGAAATAACCCTACGGGGTATTCAACTCACGCTTATGACTCCGGATCGATTGTTGGGCTCCGGAGATGAGGCCCAATATCTTGTGGTATCAGAGCTTAGGTTCTAAGGAGTCTTAGGCTTAGAATAAGTTATGCTATGTATTATTTTGATGTGTGATAACTTGGTTGCATTGGAAATTGATTGATTGCATTAAGTGACTTGCATATCATGCATACATGTAGGAAATAGGATTAAGATAAAATATAAGCTAATCGTTAGTATTTCTATTGAAGGAGTGAAATGCCAACTCATAGAAGGACATAAGAAATATTGCAAGGATCGATTGCACCTGACCCTCCACCAAGAGATGAGGGAACGAATGAGTCTAGATCCCCAGGAGATGTTGAGGCTTCTATAGGGCACGATAGTGGGCCCTTTTGATCACAAACAAACGAGTCACCTGTTTCATCAGAACAAGTGCCTACCTTGGATCCGAGATTGTTTCAAGCATTTACTCAGACCTTTGTCTAGGCTATAGGTCAGATGCCGTAATCTTCTACTTTGGCTTCAATAAACAAGGGGAAGCAGTTCGACAAGCTGAGGAAGTATGGAGTAGTGGACTCTTACAGGACCACTGATCCCGAGGAAGTTGAGACATGATTGAGAAAGATAGAATAGATATTGGAGAAGATGGATTGTGAAGATAAAGAGAAGGTTGAATATGTTGCGAGTTTGCTACAAGAGGATGCTTTACATTAGTTGGAGAGTGTCCCAGGAAGTCAGATGAAGCCACCAGGGTTGGCATGGAAGGACTTCCTGATCACTTATAAGGAGAAGTATTTGTCTGAAGTGTGCATCCAGTAGAAGCAAAGAGAGTTTTTGAGCCTCACCCAGAGTGAGATGATAGTGAGTGAATATGAGAGTCAATTTACACAATTGGCCCGATACGCAGCTGAGTTAATGATGAGTGAAGAGGCTAGGTGCTGAAGTCTGCACTTGGTCATCAGAGAGAAATTGGTAGCATAGAATTTCTATGACTTCTAACAGCTAGTTGAAGCAGCATTGAGAGTGGAAAATGTAGAGAACATCAAGAGTGTCGTGAAGAAGAAAGATGGATCGTTAAGAATGTGTGTGGACTATCGGAAGCTTAATCATGTCACTATCAAGAATAGATATCCGCTTCCATGCATAGATGACTTCTTTGATCAGTTGCAAGGGGAAAAAGTCTTTTCTAAGATAGATTTGAGATCGGGTTACTACCAGTTGAGAATAAAGGAGTCTGATATGTCGAAGACTACTTTCAGAACACGATATGGGCATTTTGAGTTTCTAGTTATGTCTTTTGGATTAACGAATGCACCTGCAGCTTTCATGGATTTGATGAATCGAGTCTTTAAGCCCTTCTTAGATCGATTTATCATTGTCTTTATTGATGATATATTGGTTTATTCTAAGAATGACAAGGAGCACGAAAAACATTTGAGAGTTGCCTTGGAGACATTGAGGAAGGAAGAGTTATATGCCAAGTTCGATAAATGTGAATTTTGGCTAAGGGAAGTAGTGTTCCTTGGACATGTAGTTTCGAAAAAAGGAGTACATGTGGATCCGAACAAAATAGAAGCAGCTGTGAAAAGGGAAGCACCTAAGAATGTAGCTGAAGCGAGGAGTTTTTTAGGTTTGGCTAGATATTATAGAAGATTTGTGAAGGGTTTTTCTATGATAGCAGCTCCACTTTTCAAATTCACAAGGAAGAATTAGAAGTTTGAGTGGACAGATGAATGTCAGAGGAGCTTAAGTATAGATTAACGAGTGCACCGATTTTGACTTTGCCTTCAAGTAATGATGGATATATAGTGTATAGTGATGCATCGAGGAAGGGATTAGGGTGTGTGTTGATGCAAGGAGATAAGGTGATTGCTTATGCTTCTAGGCAATTGAAACCTTATGAAATGAATTATCCTATGCATGACTTGGAGTTAGCTGCTATAATCTTTGCCTTGAAAATATAGAGACAGTACTTATACGGAGTCACCACTAGGGTGTTTATAGATCATAAGATTCATAAGTATTTGATGAGCCGAAAAAAGTTGAATTTGAGACAAAGAAGATAGTTAGAGCTACTTAAGGATTATAGCTTGATGATAGAATATCATCTAGGGAAAGCTAATGTAGTAGCAGATGCACTGAGTAGAAAATCAACTATGGCACATGTGAAGACAATGTATCTTCCTCTGTTGGAGGAATTAGCCAAACTTAGGGTGACATTGAAACAAGCCAAATCTGGTTGTATATTAGTTAATTTTAGAGTAAGACCAGTGTTGAATTAGAAGATCAAGGAGTTGCAGGAGCAAGATAAGTATTTGACCAGGCATAGATAAGAGATTAAAAGTGGTTAACCTTCTGAAATAGTGGTAAAGGAATATGGATTGATGGTAGTAAGAAACAGACTATGTATTCCTGATATGCAAGAGTTGAAAGACGAGATTTTTGATGAGGTACATAATGTGTCTTATGCAATGCACCCAGGAAGTACAAGAATGTATAGAGATTTGAAGGAGGATTTCTGGTGGAAAGGAATGAAGAAAGAAGTTGCAGAATATGCTAAAAGATGCTTAGTGTGTTAGCAAGTCAAAGCTAAACACCAGGCACCTTAAGGCAAGCTTAACCCTTTGTCGATTCCTAAATAGAAGTGGGAAAAGATTACGATGGATTTCTTGATGGGGTTGTCGAGAACTAGCAGGAAGCATGATGCAATATGGGTGATTGTGGATAGGCTAACCAAGTCCACACATTTCTTGCCAATTAAGCATATGGATTCTTTGAATGCTTTGGCCAAGAAATACATAGATGAGATAATCAGACTTCATGGGATTCCAAGGTCGATAGTCTCGATTAGAGATCCCACCTCTAGATTTTGGGAAAGTTTACAGGAGGCTTTGGGAACTAAGTTGCATTATAGTACAGCTTGCCATTCACAGACTGATGGACAATCGGAGAGAACAATTCAGACTTTAGAGGCAATGTTGAGAGCTTGTGTGATGGATTTCAAAGGTTCATAGGATGATCACTTGCCTTTAATTGAATTTGCTTATAATAATTCCTATTACTAAAGAATTCAAATGAAACCTTATGAAGCTTTGTATGATAGGAGGTGTAGAACTACTATTTGTTAGGATGAGGATAGCGAATGGAGGCTTTTAGGGCCTGAGTTGGTACAAATCACGATTAATAAGATTAAATTGGTAAAACAGGGACTTAAAGTAGCTCAAGACAAAATGAACAGCTATATAGATGCACATCGAAAGGAGATAGAATTTGAAGTTGGAGACAAAGTATTTCTTAGAGCTTCTCTATGGAAAGGGGTTTTGAGGTTTGGTAAGAAAGGCAAGCTTAGTTCGAGATATATATGCCCTTATGAGATCATTGAGAAGATTGGTCCTTTAGCCTATAAGTTAGCGTTGCCATCAGAATTATCTAAGATTGATAATGTTTTTCATGTGTCAATGTTGAGGAAGTATTGATCAGATCCTTGACACATAGTTCAACTTTCAGAGGTTCAGTTAAGGGAGAATTTGACATATGAGGAGCAACCAGTGGAGATCCTAGATTCGAAGGAAAAGGTCTTGAGAAACAAGATTGTAAAGCTGGTAAAAGTTTTATGGAGGAACTATTCGACGAGGAAGCAATGTAGGAGCCTTTGAAAGTAATGAAGAAGAAGTATCCACACCTCTTTGTGGACTCAAGTACGAATTTCGAGGACAAACTTCTTTTAGGAGGCAGAATTATTAAACCCTAAAAATTCCAATTATTACTGATTTATTTGTCAATTATTTGCTTATGATTTGCTTTTCTATGTATTTATTTTTAGAATTGGGTCATTAAATTAGCAAGGATGAATATAAATTAGAATGAAGTGTTAGAATTAAGTTAGAATTAATATGGTGTTTAATGGGTTAAGAGAGTTATTAGACTTAGATTAAATGAAAGAAGGGGAAAACTTAGAAGAGACTAGCTAATGGAGGGTAAAACGGGAAGAAAGCCCATATAAGTTGTCTTGAAAGTTAAGAAGGAAAGAAGAGAATCGTGGGAGTGAGAAGAGAAGAGAGAAAAACGTGAAATAAAGAGAAGAAGGAGAAAATCATGGGAAGCTTGGAAGGAAGAAGAAAGAAGAAGAAAAAGAAGAGAAATAATCTTGTCAAGGTAAGTTTATCTTCTTCTTCTTACTTTGTTAGAGAAAGAGTTAGAGAGAGAAAGTGATTTGTGTAGAGAATGGGTGTTGGATTGGAAGAAGATGATTTAAGGAACTCATTTGATTTTTAGGGTTTCTAAGCTAAGTTTTGGATTTTCTAACCTAGATAGGCCATGGGTAAGTTAATGCTAAACCCAATTTAGCAATTATTTCGTTTGTTGTGATGTTGAAGTTTTAGGGGTTTTATTTAATTGGAATTTAACAGAAAATTGGTTTGTTTTAGGAAATCAAGATAATCCTACCCAATAGCAAGGGGAAAGGCCAAATTGAGTTTGAATTTTTAAGAGTTATAAGGTGGATAATTTATTTATAGTTATTGTGTAATGAGCAAAATGCCTTATGTGTGCGTTATGTACTAAAATGACTTGCTTTGAAATATTGTGATGTGGAAATTTGCATTATGATGTATGGCATTTGATAACATTAAATTGTGAGTATGATTATGATATGCCTTGTATCATGGCATTTTGATTAAATGGAAAGAAGTAAAAGCATGAGAATATGAACTTTTGATTGAATTGAGCATCAGATTTGATTACAGTTGGGTAAGAGACGAACCGTTTCGTAGTCACATGCATATCGACATAAAGCCTTCTCCTGACTGCCCACTTGCGGCACACGAGATCTGAAAAGTGGACTCATTTCGTTCACAAAGTAAACTTCGTTTTCTTTGTTTTGTTCCACGGAACCCTCGAGTCATTTGTTTGTGCATTTTCATTTTGATATGTTAAGCTATGAAGCAATTTTAGTGTTATGCTTTGATGTTAAATTACATCCAATATGTTTCATGTGATGATGTATTGAACTATGAGTTGTGAATGTTGAACTTATATTGTTGGGTCAAGATAAGTTGAGTATGATTATATGAATAGAAACATATATGTTTGATTGTATGGCTTATCGCCAATGGCTATAAATATATTAGCCATTGAGCTGTGTAGCTCAACCCATCATTTTCTCTTCTCAGGTGCAAAACGAGAGGATTACCGATCCTTGCAAGGCATTTAAAAACTCCAAGATAGCTAGAAATCTTTTGTACTAAGTTAGTGACTAATTTGGATAGCTTTATAGGGCATATCAAACATAAGCATCCTTTTGTATTTTATATTAAGTTTGATGTGTATGTAAATATGTAATTAAAACTTGTTAAAACATTGATTTTGTTTAGAAATGAGAATGAGAACTTGCAAAGTTCCTTTTTGTATGACTATGTTATTTTTTAAAGGTTGAGTATGATGGATGTGCATATTCATCTTGGTTGAGATTGCCAATTTTTGCTAGCATTAAAATAGCACGTTAGAGTTGGAAAGATTGTATGTGATGAATTTTTTGAGTTGAGATTCAAGAGTTAATGAGATGTATTTAGTAGTCAAATGGTTATGAAGTGATATTGCACTAGAAGGGGTGAATTTGGGAGGTTATGAGTGAAAAATGATGTTATAATGGATGTTGGAAGTGTGGAAGAGGCTTTGGAGGGGTTTAGGAATCCCCTATGTTCGTTAGACGGACATTAGGTCTGTTAAATAGACCTTCTCGAGTTTGGAAAGCATCCCAGGCTCATCTATGTTCGTTAGACGGACATGTATGTCCGTTTAACGGACATTCACAGAACAACTATAGTAAATTGTGATTTTGACTCTTTTAGAGTCATGAAAGTTGTAGATCTCGAAGTCTTCTTTCAAGTTGTCTAAAAACAACATCAATCGGACATCTCTATTGCAAGTTATGGCAATTGCGCCAAGACAGGTACAATAGAATTGGGAACATAATCCTGTTTGATTCTTTTAGTCATAACTTCCTCATCCGACCTCCAAATGAAGTGATTCTTAAAGCGATAGATTCCTAACACATTTGTATACTTTTACACACAAAATTTGTAGCCTTTGGTGATGATTCTAGGAAGATTGATGGAAAAAAATGTCAGGATTCATTGAAATAACCCTATGGGGTATTCCACTCACGCTTATGACTCCGAATCGATTGTTGAGCTCCGGAGACGGGGCCCAACACAAATGACTGAGTTTTCTTGCATGACATTATGATAATTAAATGCTATAAATAAATTTTTTGAACATGAAGTTATATCAATTTGCGTACTTCTTTGAAATTCATTGTCTTCTTTGCTTTATTTTGCTTATCTTAGCTAACCGTCAGCTCATTCTAACTCCGTCATCATCTTTCTTCGTGTACTTTAGGAAAATCCTTCTACATGTCAGTTAAGGTAAGTGATTTTGTTATTTACTAGGTTTTTGTGTACTTGGTATACTTTGGGTACTTGTTTGTGGTTTGAACTTCCCATTTGAACTTCCTGCATTTTTAACGTAATTAAATGACCTACACCAACTGAAATTTTTTGTGGTATGAACTTCGCTATATCAATGAATTAATATAGGATGAGTTTGACTTGTAGTTCCAAATATCTTAATTATGTCAATCCATTATTTCATTAATGCTGTTGGACCCCGAACTTTCGGTAGAAATTAGAAATATTAAATGGAATTAAATGAGTGTGTTTGTATAGGTATTGTGTTATAGATGTTATTG
>JANJEY010000234.1:58606093-58634031 GCA_024703695.1 Erythroxylum cataractarum | reverse complement strand
CTTGCAATTATTTTCCAAAACATTCGGAAACAATTCAAATCACAACCCTCTTTCTTTATTTTTTTTAAAAACATACGCAATAATTTGAAATTTCATTTCTTTAATTTTTGAAAAGTCATAATTAACTTATCATTCAAAAAATAAACATGTTACCCACCTCGAATCAATGCTAGAAGCTTGTCCCTGGCTTTAATTTGACCATTGCTTCTTTCTTTCTTCCAATTGAATTTACGCTTCAACCTTCACAGATTTTGGATTTTCTTGGCTTCTATAGCAAACTTTCATCATCTTCCCTCCTTTTCCATCTAGAATCCACAAAAATATCATGGTAGAAGCCCCCAAAATTCGAAACTCCAAGCTTCCCTCTTCTTCTCCATCGCTATCTCTCTTCTTTCATTCCTTCTCTCTTTTATTTCCCTTCTTTTCTCTCTTAATCGTGCATCCTCTTTGGGCAACCATGACATTCACTTAATTCCTTGCCATGTCATTAAAAATAAGAGCCCAATTGACCATTGTGCCCCTCCATTAAAAGCCTTGCAACATAACTCTTTAAGTGATCTACCCAATATGCCCCTAACTTCATACTACTTTAGGACAATTTCTAATCATTGATTTGAAGGAATTAGCCAAAACTTCCTTCTAGAGAAATGTTCCCCTATGTCTTAGTTTCATAATGCCATAAAAATCGTTTAATTTAGTGCACTACACCAACATTTATAGTCCAAACATTGAGGACTGCCATTATGCTGAAAATTGTTCCAGCACTTTACTTCCATCAAAAAATTGACAATCTTAGGGACAAAATTGAACCTCAATTTCTTCACAACAAATGTATAAATATTTCTCTAGTTTAACCCAAATCAAGAATCACCTCATTTGGATGACTAGAGCAAACGTTATGATCAAAATACTGTCTGATTTTTCTAACCCAAGACTGCACCCTAAACCCGACTTCCATTCAGAAATTGGAAGTCTTAGAGGCCAAATTGAAATTTGATTGCTTAATATGACTTGTAGCCCCAAATATTAATTTTATTTTTCCTCAAGAATCAATTCAATTAGATCTCCAAAGATCAAGAATTGCTCAAAATACTGAACCATGTTCATAAATTTCTCAACTCACTTTGATTAAATTAATCATCCTCAATTTAATCTCATAAAATCACAAATTTCCCCTGAAGATGTAATTAATTGTCTTAGGAATCCAACGGTTTGAAAACCAAGTCAATCGGATGTCGGACTGAAAAGATATAATCAAAAAGTTGCAAAAGGGTCGAATTTGGAAGGAAGAAGCAAAATGTGAAGCAAGCAGAAACGACATCATAGAACATAATTTTTTTTCGAAATTCATAACTATTGATTCTGAACTCCAAATTTGACAAATTTGGTATCAAAAAAAAGCTTAAAGGAAGTTATATAACTTCCTTGTAGAACATAAAAACTAATTATGTCATTAAAGGGGTCAAATTGTTAATCAAAGATTATGCCAAATTTGAAATTGACCTACACAATGCCAGAAGTTTGAAAAATCGTATCTTTTAACACAATAGCCCTAAAAATGTCACATTTTACCTCAATGGAAAGATAAAGAGATGATCTACAATTTTCATGAAGGGTACAAAAATCATTAAAAGAGGTAAAAACACTCTCAAAGTTTCTGCCTATACAATGACCAATGGAACAGTAAATGGACCAAATGAACAGTATCTGCGATTTTTCCAACCTCATAACTTTTTGTTCTTAACTCTAATCATTGCATATTATACATCAATGGAAAGGGGAAAATATGATATACATTTTCTATGAAGAGTGCAAAAATCAATGAAGGCTCTAAAGGGGTGAAAAATCCTTCCAAAGGTTCTGCACAATTTTGCCATATGAACAGTAACTAAACTAGGTCTAACCCTCATAAGTTTTTACTCCTAACTCCAAATAAGGCACATTGTACACCATTAGAAAGCTCTAAACATGTGCTACAATCTTCAAGAAGATCTCTCAATCCAATTCAAGCTCTAAGAGGGTCAACAACACAAACAAAGTTTCTGCCAAATACTTGTCAATTCAAACCAAAGCAAAACAATTAAATAACTTTGACCTTTCATAACTTTCACTCCCGATATCAAAAAATTGCAAAATTTATGACGACAGAAATCTTTCAACATAAGCTACAAGTTTCCTGAAGATTATTTTCTCAAATTGTGCCTAAATCAAAAAGTCAACTCTCTATGGCCAAAAAGTCAAACTTTCACAATTCTTCATATTCTCACATTTTCTTTCTTTATTTCTTAATTTTCAACTCCCATTTCAATCAACTCATTCACTTTAACTTTCATAAACTATAAAAATCTACTCAAAACCTAAAGGTATCAAATTCAAATCTAATCCTTTCTTATCAATTTCCTTTAAAGATACATACTTCCATAACATAACACATAAACTAACATACTCATTTAAATTCAATTTATGTTTCAAAATTCCATTTAAAAGTTGGGGTCCAACATTAAGCATAACAACCATTATCACAATGACATCGTTATAATACCGTATGAGGTGTTATATGACAAAAAGAGTCGTTTACCTTTATATTGGGATGAATAAGCCCTAAAATAGTTGAAGGCTAGAATTGATTGGAGACGTTGTTGATAAGTGAAATTGATTTGTATTAGAAATTAAGTGACTCAAGAAAGATGAATGAATTAGGCAGATCAACACCGAAGATATAGAATATAGTGAGACAGACATAAGATTTAAGTGTATTAATACTAAAGAGATGTGAATTATTAAGAGAAAGATGAAATATTTTTTAGAGTATCACTTTAGCAACGTGTGCTCAGGTTAGGAAAAGGATAAACTAAGCTTGAATTGTATTGGTCCATATGAAGTTATTGAGAGCATAGGACCATTAACTTAAGTTAATCCTACCAACAAAGATATATCATATTCACACTGTGTTACATGGGAGTATGTTAAGAAATATCAATATAATCTAACATAGATGTATCAACAGGAAGTGAAGCTTGTTAATAATAATTATATATATATATATATGTATAGAGAGAGAGAGAGAGAGAGAGAGAGAGAGTATATATATATATATATATATATAGAGAGAGAGAGAGAGAGGAACTAGTTAAGATAGTGTGGTATTTGAATAAGTACTTGAAAGACCAAGTGATTCCATTAACTAAAGTTAATTGCAAGAAATTATTCAAGTGATGATGTTAAACAGGAAATGGAGGAGTATATGAGGAAATAATACCCCTGCCCTTTTGATCAATCAGATAAGAATTTCAATGACAAAATTTATTAAGGAGAAAATTGTAACATACCGTTCCATACTAAGGATTAGAACCCTAGATTTCTGTAACTGAGAAATAACAATGAGAGATTAGAAAAATGCATTTCATACTCATGCATAATCTTAGTATGCACACACATGAGCTTGAATTTTGCACACATTACGATGATTTGTCCATGCACTCATTTGAAATTTTTTTGGGTTTAAATGATTGTTTTAATATAATTATAAAGTGAATTATGGATTATGTGTCTTAAAATTTGATTTGGTATGAATAAGTAGTGATTTTACAATTTTTGGTGAATTTTGAGAATTTTCAGAAATTAAGGATATTTTTGGACTAAAAAAAATGTCAAGTGGTGAGACAATTGATGAATAGTAGCAGAGATAAGTGTCAAATTGATGAATAGTAGCAGAGATAAGTGTCAAATGGCCATCAAGTTGATTTTGTTCAATTCCTTTATCTTATTTCTTCAAGAATATGTTATCTCCTTCATCATGTCACAAGAAAAACCTAATCTCTCCCTTATAAATGATGATGATCGTGTGGTGTTGAGAAGCTATGGTTAAGAGTAATTTGAATATCTTGAAGCTTAAACAAGTAAGTAGTATGTTATTCTTCTTGATATGTTGAGTGAAACATGCATGATGATAGTTAGATGTTGAAAGATCTTGAAATGGTGATGAAAACATGTTGAAGCATGGATGAGAAAAATGAGCTTATAGATGTCTTGTTTTTGTGTATGTTGTGAGTGATAATTTATAAATTGTTAGAGAGATGATTTATAGCTAGAATGATCATTTTAAATGTTGTAAAATGAATACAGAAATTTATAAAAGGAGGATATATGTTTATATTCTGTTTTGAGGTGTGATCATGTGGATTATTGGTAGCTGTTATAAAGATTAACTAGAATGAGTTTAAAACCAAAGAAAAGGCTAGTGTGGTGTCTTGAAATGAGAAGAAGTAGGATGATAGTTTTGAGACAAAGTAAAGTTGAAAATGAAGTTAAATGTGTGCTCGAATATGTTAGATGGAGTGTTTTCACTGAATATACATCTATATTTTGGTCATATCTTGATCTTTATATATCCAAATGGGATGACTTTAATTTCATATTAAACTAGAGACATATAGATATATTTTTCATGAAGGAATCAAATTTGAATTATGCCTTTAAGGGTTTAAAATTTTGGCTTGAAGTTGAGTACAACATGTTATCATGGTGTGAGAATATTATGAAGTATTTTATATATAACTTGCATAATAGTGAACCAAATTGTGTGAACCTGGTGTCGTTAGAAACTTAATACATATGGGAACATTTTTTTAGAAGAATGTATTGCCTAAATACTTCATTTTCCCTGTCAAAATGGCCATAAAGCTTTGACCAAAAATTTGTTTTGAAAAAAAAGCTGGAATAATGCTTGAATAAGGGATCATCAGGTAGTGCACAATCGTGCACAAGCACAATCAAGACAAAGAGGAACATCAAGAAGTAGCATGATCATGGAAAAGCATGATCATGCATAAGCATGATCGTGACAGAGATGAAACATCATGAGGTTGCACGATCATGACAGAGAAGGTGCATTGTTGTTTGATAGCCTTCAATACCCTTCACTCTTTTGACCATAACTTGTTCTCCGAACCTTTGATTAACTTAAAATTTGAACCAAAAGCTCCTCACACATTTCCCTTCCTCTCCAACAAATTTCGTTTTCATCTGAATTCATTAGGAAAGTATTGATAAAGGGATTGATGAACTTAGGATGATCAAGATTCACAAGATATGATATATGAATGTATCTTAATTCGGAAGTTATGAGTCGTTAATGATATAAAAATGTTCTTAGAAATGCTAATATGATTGTAAGGAGATAAGTAATGTGTATCAAGTAAGAATGAAGGAGAGTTTGGATATTTTGTGATCATAAAATGTTAGAATAATATTGGTGAATGATTGACTGATGATATTATAATAATCAAATGTATTGAGCTATGAATCTTAGTGTATGATTGATTGATGAACTTAAAATAACTAAGTGTTCTTGAGGCTAAACCTAAGAATAAGCTAGACACATACAAATGATAAGGTTTGAAGTAATTAAAGAAACATAATTAGAATAGTCAAATTGACCATAAATGTTTATATGATTGTGCAATTAATAATGTGTGTGCAATATGTGTATTGCATAATGTTGATATACAGGATAGAACATCAACATCCAGACGTTTCTAGATTAAGGAAGCAAATGCTAATATGGAGCGTACTGTGAATCGACCTAGATGGTCTCATTTTCATTGTTTGCTCTGGTTTAAATTTTTGTATTGAATTATTACTGAATGTAAATGTGATTGAGACAATTCTAGACATTAATAGTCCGAGGAGTTTGAAAAATGTGAGGACGTAGGAAATGCTTTATTGAATGTGAATGTGAATGTGAATGAAATACGTTATTCTCAACATTTTTGTTGAATGCCAGGCATTAATCTGATGAAAAACGTGAATATGAATGTGAAATTGAACGCAAGCGATTGATTGAATATATGTAAATATGATGCATTTCATTACATGAATACATGATAACATAAAGACAGTTGTGACCAGAGTGACCAGTCTAAAAGAGCTTAAAGCTAGGAATATACACAAGAGCCACAAGCTCAGTTGTTAATATGCATGATATCCACAAAGAGATATGAGCCAATATCTAAAACAAGCTCGGTATTCACAAAAGATATGGGCCCGTAAAAAGGCACTCGGTCAAAACAATAGCAATTAAAAGTGAGTCTCATGAGTATTGCATATATAATTGATATGTATATTTTAAATGATCGAAATGAACTATTTGACTGCTCTTAATGTGAAATGTGGAATAAGTGATCAAAATGTTATTTGATGTTATATGATTATTGGTGGAATGATGTGTATTATATGATGACATGAAGTGTATGTGAAATTTAAGTATGAACTATTGTGTTATGTGTTATGAATGAGTCATCGAGGATGGCCTACTAACTGAGTTCGTAAAACTCACCCCAAAATTGCAACACTATTTTTCAGGCCCAAAGGAGTTACCCGGTTAGACCAATTGAAGTCTGACCACTGCATACGGATAAGAGTTAGAGGTCGAGATCAGTTGTACATAAATATGTCTACAATCTTTCTTTATATTTTAAAATTGTATTTCAAAATTATTGTGCAACATTTATACAAATTGAAAAGTGTACTAGCTGTATGATTGGAAATGTTTAGTATTAAGCCCAGATAATTACTGGAATATATGATGATGTCTTAATTGTTTGTAACATTTGCGACTGAAATTGTTTTTGAATAAACTGGACTGAAAAGATTTATTGGTCTTCTAAATATACATGTGATGTATGAAAAATTTGCAATTAGCATAATTGTTTGACTGTTCTAGCATGCTACTCTCATAGAGTATGTTCTCGAATACCGTTGGTATGTTCAAAAATATGCCCTAAAATAGTGGGGTGTTACAATTTGAATCATATGAGTCTAAAAGACAAAATCAAAGTAAAGTGGTTTGACATACTCAAAGTGTGCTTAGTAGCACAACACTTTTAATAAGAATATCTTGTTGATTATAAGAAACTATTCACACTAATTACGTTAAACAATTAAATTTGTAGTTATGTTGGAAACGTATAATTCATGGTATATGTATTTGTTTATCAATACCTTAGTTATATTAAAGATGGACAGGAAAGAAAATTACATGCATTAAAGAAGACTTTATATGAATAATAATTTTGTCCATCACAAAATTAACAAAACTATTCACATTTAACATTATTCCAATGTGCAACCACATTTGAACATTTCAAATTTAACAAAACTTAATGAATTTAAACATGAAAATATTCTAAAAAATCATATCAATATCATTCGTGAATTTCTTCGAACACCTATTGTGCAGCCACATATCAACCCTAAATTAACAAAAACACTTCATTATTTTCCTTTTCTTCAACTACAATAACATATATCTACTACATTTCAATCATTATCATTAGCAAATAACCGAAAGAATTCAACATTCCAAATAAAAAATACCCATGGTGTTCGACATATACATTCGATGTTTATTATGAGACAAAAATACGAAAGCAACACCACTCACTAGTTGGAGACAAAGCACAGGGAGACGACGGTGACAAAGAGAGGAGAAGAAAGTGCAAAAACAGACGATGGGGTGTGAAAGAGTTTCAACAATGGAGCATCTATGGTAAGGAATGGATGAAAAAAAGAGGGAAAAAGAGAGGTGTTTCACGCGTCTGTGTTTAAACAAACAGGGACAACATTGTTTGTAGTCAAATAAACGATGTCTTCTCAACTTTTTTTCATCATCTGTTACATTTGGTGACGAAGATAAAATTAGTTGCCAAATCCCATATTTACCTACCAAATTAAATAAACATCGCTAATTCTGCAACATTTTGCTACCAAACTAGATAAATGTCGCCAATACTAAACCTTTTTCATAAAATTTTTTATTTTGCTAAAATGATTAATATGATTAATTTATACCTTTAGGTGTTTATTGTGAGTTCTTAATTTTGTATTTATTGTATGGGTTGTCTTTGTGGTTGTATTTTGAAGATGATTTATTGTCTTCCTTTGTTAGTTGTATATGGGTTGCCTTCTTTTTATGACTTTTAACGCTTCCCCCAGGAAAGCTTGCTAACTATTTGATGAAAGGTCTGAAAGAATATTTAATTTTTTTTTAATTTTTATTAATAGTAATATAATCCAATATAAATAATACTATATTTATGTACATCAAGAACATGGTCATAAATAATCTACTTTAAATTCTAAATTTTTTATATGATACAAAGGGTAAATATATTACTATTATTCACATTTGCATAATATAACTCTTAACATAATTAATCAAGGAATTTTTATATGGCAACTAGTTTCAGCTGGTAGAAATTCATTGCGTTAGGAGGAATGTGGCAAAATTATCCCTATTGAAGAAAAAAACAATGCAGAACAAATCTTTTCTTCATACACTAATAATCGTTTTCCATTCACAGTTGATCTTCTTCTTCAAGGTTTTTAGTATCATCCAAACTACGTCACTTTCCTTATTATGCAGATCTCATTTCCTATTATAAAGCTATTATATATATGTTCACATTTGATGGTATATACTATATGTTGTGTTAAGCTTCCTTGAATCTTCAAGATAACTTCTATGCATATGGAGGCAGAGGCGATATCACAACAGTTCATAAAGGATTAGGAAAATTTGTAGCTTTGGAAAATTAGTTGATCCCAAAGACTTGGTCTGTTCATTCAGGTATGCATTTGTTCTAATTTGAGTTCATTAAACAGTTTCACTAAACTAGCAATCTAAGTTCTATACTGATTGTGTTTTAGGTGAAACGCATCATACTGGCAATTCATCCGAAGAAGTTGTCTTTCATACTAAATATGAGGACTCATTCACTTTATTTTCTATAAGTTTAGTTATAGCAAAGAAGTTGTTGGAAGAGGGTGTCAACAACTCTACACCTGAGGGATCGAAAGATCTTTCATTATTTCAATCAGTGCCTTCAATCGTGCAAGGACCCTTCCCAGGAATCTAGATAAAGGAAACTTATATACTTTTATCGACTCTCATGTCACTTAGAATCCAAAAGAAATAATTATATTATTATCATTTATAGATAGGTACAATTGGACTCAACTTTAAACTTTATTTATTATTCTATTGTAAAAAATTTTCAAACAGCTTCTCTACTAGTTAGAGGTAAGGTTGCGTCCTATTGTTATTGTTGTTCTATGTATGTTTATTAACCTTCTAATTGAAAGTTTGTACTATTTACCATATATCATTATATTATATTGATACCATTTTCAAAATTTTTATAAATAATTATTTTACTGTTACTAATATTAATGATTAATACTACTTTTTACCTTAAAATTATGGTATTTTTAATATTGTTAAAATTTACCATTTCCAAAATATATTTACTTTTGATATTTTAAATAACTTACCATGTTTCAACAATATGTTTTAAACATTGAAAATAACTTTACAACAAAACATACCTTAACTAGGATAGATTATAAAAATGTCAATTATAATTAACCTTAACTACGATTATTACTTACTATTAACAAACTATCTTCATTTTAACAATATTATCACATATCAAATTTCATCAATATTCATATAAAATTCTTGGAAAAAATCTAAGAACCACTTTTAGTGACAAAATAATAGGTCGTCGCTATATCCTACCTAATTAGTGTCAAATGAAGAAAAATGATCGCAATATGTCACCAACTCGTGACGCTAAAGAAAATCATCACCAAACTTTAACAATGAAGTACAATAATCATCGCCAATAGTGACATTCCACGACATTCAAACATTTATCGTCGTTTTGTGTTATCTTAGTTTGACCTTCTTCGATGATTCATAAAAACATTTGTAAAAAGAATGCAATTTGCAACGCAATTTAGTTTTCTGTCGCTATTTTTCTTGACAAGTGCTGACGTTTTAGTAAATCGACGCTAATTACATTGATTTGTCTCCATATGTTGACGATAATTTCTAATCGTCGATAATTGTTTCTTTTTTACAACAGAAGTACCTTAACATCATTAAAATGTGTGGTTATTTCAACGAAATTATAAAAGCATCATAAGATTGTTTTCCCTCGTCGACATTTTGCTTAATCGACATAGATTCTTTGCCTTTTAGTGACAAACTATTAAAGCATCATCAAGGGGACAATTTTAACGATGATTTCTATTTCGTCGCCAAATAAGTCGTAGCCAATACACATGTCTATTGAAGTGACATTAAGGAGTTAGATACTTTTTCTTTTATGCGATTGAGAGCCATCTTGAATTTGAGAATTATGGCATTACAATTTTCTTTGGAGTCGTTTGCAAACCGAATGCCATCCTGAAATTCAAGTCTTTATTCCAATTTATCCTAATTACACGTTGCAGTATCCCCACTCATCTTCCAGAACACAAGATAATAGAAGAAGCGAATGAATGGGTTAGGTTTGGCTGTTTTGAGATGTGAACAAAAGAGCAATTTCCGAAAACTTGGAAGATTTTGTTAGTTGTTTTTATCCAAATAAGTTGTTTTTGTTGTTCAATAATAACCCGTGTGTTTGGGAAGTTAGTTTGTTTCCTTGTTCTTAGGAAATTTAGAAAATTTTCTGGGATCTTCCAACGTCTCTTTGTTCTGTAAAGGCTATAAAGCCATTGTTTCTGATCAATGAAAGTTGAGCGATTCCTTCCCATTTCTTTTGAGTTTACTAAGCTTTTCAATTTTAACATTTGGTATCAGAGCCCTGTTCTAGGATTAGAAGTTGCAATCTTCTGTGTGATTCCTTTGAATCCAATGTCTACTGAAAAAGAAAGTTCATTTGTTCAACCTGCAGTGCCCAAATTCGATGGTTACTATGATCACTGGGCTATGTTGATGGAGAACTTCTTGAGGTCGAAGGAGTATTGGAGTTTGGTGGAGAATGGTGTCCCTGCAGTAGTAGATGGTATGACAGACGCACAAAGGAAAGCTGTCTCGGACCAACAGCTGAAAGATTTGAAAGCTAAGAACTTTCTTCCAGAACACGAGATAATAGAAGAAGCGAATGAATGGGTTAGGTTTGGCTGTCTTGAGATGTGAACAAAAGAGCAATTTCCGAAAACTTGGAAGATTTGAAACAAGATCCTCACAAGCTAGAGTGTTAAAATCATGAAATGGAAAAGGAAATCAATGATGAAAAGGAAAGGAAAAGAAGATAGCAATAGCTGCAGTGGTAGAGAGAGTGGAAGATTGGACAAAGCCCAAAACAGTTTGACATGGGTAATAGAGTGAACTTTCCATTCCTCTACACGTGTCCCTCTTCTTCACCCAACAAATTACCCCCACCCCTCACTTTTTCGTCTTCCTTGTTCCTTCCTCTCTTTCCCCCTAAATCTGTGGGGTGTTCTTCAGCAACCCAACTATAGATTTATATAATTTAGAGTTAGAGCAACCAGATGTGAAAAAACAAATTTCTAAACGAGTAACGACGAACAAAAGCAGCTTGCCCCAAAAATGTACAGTACATGGAGGCACAGCTGCAGATAAAGAGAGAACCGAAAGCCGTCTTAGACTGAGAACATCATCATAAACAGACACGATACTTAAGGAGGGGGATCTAAATCATTTTTATTTAACAGAAAACGAAAGAACCAACTTCTCGTTATTATTCAACTGTCTACTGCTCTTTATCTCCTTAACTGGGCAGCAATTTTTTGCAATTTCTCTTACCTGGACTCATACGTAATTAAAACTTAGCTCTTACAACAACTCAAATGAGTTGAGAGAGATGTACACGAACAAGTCACGACAAAGAGAAGAAGAAGAATGCCTAGAACAAGAACTAGGTAGCTGGAGCGAGAATATTGGATTAGTACTTCCAGTGACTGGCGGTACCCAAAGCCAATGATTGATGAGCTAAGCAGAAGAGTGATAGCAACCCTTGTTGTTAGCCTTCATTTCATGGCTTTAATCTAACCCACTCCCAACGTCCTTCCAAGGGCTCGTCCTTTTCTATATCGTAGTTGTACCTGTGCCATGAAATCATTTTGCTTTTAATTTCCCGGGAAACATACAGGAGGTTCATGAGAATTATGTACAATGCATGCATCACTGTGGCGTCGAATTTCGAGTTATTGTTCAGAATTTTGCTCTATATCTTACTTCATGAAATATTCCTTGCTTCCCTTTTCAGCTTCGGCGAAGAATTCTTCGAGTTCAGACTCCGTCGGTATCTTCTTCGCCGTAGTAGAACTACGGCCAGAGCTAGTCTCCAATGGTCTTGTTGTTGAATCCAGGTCGTCTAACAATTCACTTGAAGACGTCGTCTCTCGCCTGAAACATAAGCAGTTTACACCGATGAAAATGGAGACTACACTCACACTGAGCCTGAATTTTAAGAACTAAAGAATTTAATAGATCGGAGAATTCTGAATTTCGAAATTTAGCGATGTAACATAAAGTGATCAAACCTCTCTCCGCAGCTACAATCCATTGATGTCTCGCCTTCAACACTCTTTTCCTGAAAAAGCCAAACAATATACCACCATATAAGTATTTGACATAGAGGCAAAGAAATTAAAGCACTAGAAACCGGAAATTCAAGAAGAGAATTTTTGAAATTTAAAACACGAAAACCTAATTAATTTATCACCTTCAGATCTGCGAATTTAACTCTGTCGCTCGGTCCATTACTAGAGCAACAAGATGTCGAAGCATGATCAGATCTAGGGCTGGCGCACCAGTCCTCATCAATCACGCTCCAAACGTCAGAATTCACCTCCGGAGACGGTGAGACCAGATTCTCAGGGGTAATTGTGACGCGTTCACGTCTACGATTACTACTGCGAGTTCTACGAGTAGTGTCAGCAGTACTACTCCTGAATTTAACGTACGAAGTGGAGGTGTTCAATTCTTCACGGTTGATTTTCCTTTTCTTGGCAGTGACGGTGGAAACAACCGTCTCCAGTGCAAGAGAGCGAGGTCTGGTTCGAACGCCAGCGATCTCAGACATTTCCACCACCGCAATTCCTCCGCACGATGGCTGTATGGAGCTCTGTAGTTGATGATCAGATGATTAGGAGCGGAGATTTAACGGTGAGGCATGGGTTTGGAGATATAAGGAGAGGCCTGACTGAGTGAGGAAGGGCAAGTCAGCAGAAGTTTAGTGGTCCAGTCTCCGTTAACACTGACGGGGAATCTGTGACGGGGAAGTTGACGGCGCCGTTATATTGATTGGGCCGTTAAGGAGGGAATGCGCCGAATTCTAGGTGAATAAATGCGAGCCACGTGCGGTCCCGCACGTTAGGAGTGTCAAGTTAAAGTGAAACTATTATGATCGTCCCGTAAGGGGGAGGGTACAAACACTTCACTTTCGGATTTGAATTCAACTGAGGTATATGCGCTTTCAGTTACAGCTTTAGTTTAGATATCAGCTCTTAGAAACTATGAAATCGATATGGTTGTTTAGTGATATAACAAAGACATTTTTACCTTAAAACGAAGAGATTTTTATAATATGCATAATAAATTATATATTATATATTCCAACAAATCACTTAACAAATAAAATGACAAATTTAAAATATTTTGTACAAGAGAATTAAAAATTGTATGACAATTTATAACTATATATTTTAATAACAATTACAACGATACATTCTAAGCACTAAATAAATTATTAAATGTAAGTAAAAATTTGATCGTATATTATTTATATATCGAATTGACTTTTTAAAACAATAAATATCCGTAATTAAGGCGAGAAATTCAACATCGAAAACAAAGCTTTTAAAAAAATTAAAAGAATATATCATATTAGGCACGTACCAAAATTAGAATAAGGTTATTGAGACGGCCCGCTACGTAGGCAAATTAATTCCAATTAAAAAACATGGTCACAGTGACTCCGAGATGGCAGACATGATCATTTAAGTTACGGCCGTAACGGCTTAACGGTTGGGCAATGAGTATAGAAACGAATTTGGGAAACATATGCACTTTTACATTTCATCTAATACAATGAAACCATCAACACGTGGACCTAAAAGATTAAACGGACGGTCCACAATGCTACGTGGACCACTGACCACTAGTATGAAGTTCTTACTTCCGTCGTAGATTAATTGGTTATTTATTATTACTAATAATTATCCAAAAATGCTGTATTTTGGTTCATACGAATAAGATAACATTTTTGGGTTGACTCGTACTTCAATTTATTCATCTATTGGTAGAGTTTAGATCTAATGATATCTTATTGTGTCTAATAAATCTCAGTTGTTTATTTATATGAGTTTTGTGTAGGTCCTGTGTAGATCTCGCGTGGATCTCGTAAAATAAATGATTGAGATCTCATGAGATAGAATAAGACAGGATAATATTAGACAGAAGAACTTGATTCTTATTGATTGAGGGAGATCGGGAGAGAGATGAAAGTTATAAGCACCCAGCTAAAGTAGATAAGAGTTTCTTGTTATAGTAATAACTTGAGTGACATGTGTGAGTTAACGGGGAGGGAAGCGGTGCAGTACTTGATATTTCTAAATTTTACGATGAGAAACATTCAATGCTCATGCTATTTCAAATTGGGTAAAGATCGCATCGAAACTTCATGATCTGGGGCCATTCTCAGGATACTCTCACCAGAGAATTTTCCTTTTTAAGTCGGGGGCACACCAATGCATCAATTGCATGGCAGAGCAAGTACAAAGTTGATTTTATGTTGTAAAAACAGAAAAAAAAAAAAGTTTTAAAAAAATGTCAATCAAATTTTATTAATTTTAAAATTTTAAAAATTGATACCACCATTTCCTTTTTCTTTTCTTGAGGAGATGTTGTGATGACAAAAGTTTTCTATATTTAATTAAAATGTGAAGGTTATGTTCAATAACCTCAATTGATATTGACTTATTCGTCAAGCTTAATTCATGATTTAAGATGTTGGATCCATACTCCCATAGAATAAGAAAATTAATTGAAGGGATTGTAATCTGATCACGACACAATAATTAGAAAGATGGTGAATAGCACATGCATATATACGAACCGCAGAATAAAAATTTCATGGCCATCGATCTTATTTTCTATCCATTGGAGAATAAAATATTATGCCGAAATGTTCTATTCACTTCAGAAACACGAAATTTTCTTTGTAATTACCTTTTCTGCACGACATAAGCTTTCTGATATTAGTATATTATTGATTCTGTTCAACTTATATGTTATTTCTTAATCTAAGAAATATGCAAGTTGGTTTTGAACTTGATGATGATATATATACATATATAAACAAAACTTACTTGGTTACTTGTAAAAATTAAAATTATGGAAGAAAGTGGATATATATAAGATAGAATTATATCTGGTCAAAATTTTATTATGGGAAGGAAGAAAGAACACTATATTCTTGTATCTGTGAATCATAAACAGAGATTGAATGATGAGTTCGTAAAAGACCTGAAAAGTAAAAAGGTGTCCTCTCTAGCTAAGGGAAGACATAATTCCTTAGCCGGCAGTAAAATAGGATTCTTTATTATGGGTGGTACTATTTATGGATGGGGTGACAGAGGAGAAATTTGCTTGTTCCTTTTGATGAGAACAAAATGACCCGAACCACGAAAGCATAGAACTAAATGGACAATCATGGAAAGAATGGATTAACAAAAGCTAAATGCATGATAAGAGAGAAAGATGGGACAGAGATAAAGAAAAAGACGATGATGACTAGGGAGGTACAAATTTGTTTTTCTTTTTTCCTACTAGCAGTGAGATCTCCAATAAATTTACCCCCAAAACCAATGATTAGTGATTGTTGGATGTTTTGGTTTTATAAATTTAAAGGGTATGTGCCTAATATCATGACCACAATGATGACTTTCTCAACCTTTTTTTCCTTGAATCCAAACACGGAGTAGAAAGATGAAAGGAAAAGCAAGATTCCTTAAATTTTAGATTTTAAAAAAAAAGGGCTAGAGACAAAGGCACATGGACATGGATAGTAGTCAATGGTGTGGGCACAGAAAACTAGACTACAATTTCACTTTCACCAACACAGAGCCTTAAAGAACATGATAACAATAACCATTCCGTTTCTATTGGTATTTATTTATCTAATAAATAAAACTTATAAAAATTAAATAAATAAACGTCCATAAAATAAAATAATGAAAATAAATGATTTAAACCTGGGAGTGGGACTACAATTTGTAAGAATTGTGTCCATAATTTCACCTTTTCTTAATAATAAGAAAATTTTGTTTTCTATTTCGATTTACTTCAGTTAAAGGTGTACGTTAATAATTATGAAAGCTTATCTGAATTATGAAGCGACCTCAACCACACTTTTGCCAATATATATAGGTTATCTTCTTTAAAATTTACATACCCATTTCAAGCTAAGCATATTTATAGACCCTAGCAAGCGTTAGTTGGGTTGCATGGAATTATTAGAATTGCATGTGGTGTCTTTCCAATTCTGGGCTACCTTCGCAAGTAGTAATGTCTTTCATAGCTTATGTACCCTATTTTCGTAAGAGTGTAATTAACCAATTATAAGGTAGCTTTTAATCAACAATGAATTTCAGCGCGCAATACTTGAGTTGAAATCACAGGAGCTCGAGGGACTGTCCTTCCCAATACTATACGAGCTCCCAATAATTTGTGGTAACTTCAAATCGTGTTCTGAAAAAAAGTACACATAAAAATCAATGAAGTCAAGATATACTAAATGGTGGTGGATCCAAGGGGGGGAATATTAAAGCGAGGAACATGCACATCTATAGTTGCCAAAACTTTACAGCCAAAAGGATCTCTGTGACGTTAATTTGGCAGAATTGAAATTGCAAAGGTTTAGCCAAGAGAAATTGAAAAAAGAAAAGCAAAGTGCAAAAGTGCAAATTACAAAAAAAGGAAAGAAAGAGGGATCTCAAAATATACAGAATTTGAATGAAAAGGTAGGAAGGCGACCTCGAAACTTGAATTTAAGGAATTGGCTCACAATAAAGGATTTGAAAAGTAGTATTTTTCTTAATTTTGAAGAGCTTATGTATAACCTTTTCTTTTGTTACTTGGAAAATAAGATAAGTTTACAATTAGGCTCTGTTTATTTTTATTTTCAAATTTAGTAAAAATATCGTTGTTTAAATTTTTTGTTTTTGTTATTAGTTTTGGTTTCTTTCTGTTATCAAAAGTTATAAAAACTATTTTTTTCTTTCTGATTTTGTATAATATGATTTACTATCAACTAAATATATATTATTTAGTTATTCAATATGTTATTTTTTAATAAGAATTATAAATAACTTAATTTAATATCATATATTTAATTAACTAAAATTAATTATTATGAATAATTTAATTTTATTTAATAATTTTATTTAATTTTTGTAATTAAATTAAATACATTGAATTTAATAATTATTAATAAATATAATTAAATTTAAAATATCTTAAAAATATATATTTCAAATAAAATTTCATTTAATAATAAAAATATATTTAAAAAATATCAAATTTTGAATTATTTTTTAATAAAATAAAATATTTAAATAAATATTATATAAGAGATTAAAATAATTTTATTTAATTAAAAATAATTTATCTTTCATATAATATGTAATAATTATTAATATATTTATAAGCAAATAAGTTTTTATTTTTATTTTAAAAACAGAAATTAAAAACTAAAAAATGAAATGATCCGGCCTTTAGCTTCCGTCTGATTGGAACACATTATTTGAAATATGGAGTCAACTTGAAGATCGCTTTATTGTAAAAAGATGTTAAAAAATCCTCAAAAAAAAAAACATAAGTGAGTGATTCCTTTGTGTCCTTTCAATTCCAAAAGCATTACTTTTCTTTCCTAAGTCAGTCAGGGCCTTTCACCTTTGGCTCCAGACTCTGCTTTCCCTTTAAAAGCATGGCTTTTGCGGCTCACGTCCTTTCTTTTTTTTTTTTCCTTCACTTTTTTTTTTCCAATGACATCATAAAACATGCGCACAATTTATAGAATTCAAGGATGGTGAATTTGGTGCCTTTGTACCATGTAAGTCGATGCATACGTTCTTGTCAAAGCTCTCTTGATCATAATCCATTAACAATTGGCTTAAGGTCAAATTTTTCTACTTTAAGAATTGCCTAGAATTAATAATTACGATGTAATTATGACCTCAATTTCCATTGCTTAAGTTCATATCTCCTAACTACGTTTTTTTAATGAGAAACTGAATCCATTGGTGATAGCATAGAAAGTGTTCCCCCGGAGAAAAAGAGCATTTGTAAATTAGTCAAAACACTGAAAAGTTATGGGACATTTGCAGGGCTAAAAGACAAAGGAAGTGGTTTTAGACCATCTTAATCTACAGCTTCTGTTTTGTATCGCATGCTAAATGACATATATACCAGCCAATTTTTATTATCCAGACTCTAAAATACTAATTGACTTCAGCAAAATTCTTTAATCCTTTACCCTTCCAATTTATCAGAAACCGAAGTTGACTATTCATAATACTTGCCCAATTCAAAGATTTCGAAGGCTGCGAAAGGCCATCACTTTATCTCTGAACTTCAACACCTTATCTACAGTTTTTTTTTTTTTTGTTTCATAAAGTAATTGCAGCAAAAGAAAACGAGAATGCACCATCTTGGTGCTTCATATAGAACCTAAAACGCTCATAGGCTTCACCCCTATTCGATATTGCAAGCACATGGTAAAGCCAGTAGGGTGAAATGGTCCAAATTCCAGAAAAGGAATCAAAACACAGTAATGAAATCCACTATAAAAGCACTAATAATTTGAGAAAGTTGGTAATCTAAAAGCATTAGGGCATTGTTGTTCGTAAACAGTTGTGGTCCGACGTGGAGATGAGTACTTGGTGGGGGATATCCCTTTGTCCTTCACAAACTTAGCCCAATACCTAGCATCTTTCTAGACTTGAACCAACTTTAAACCATTTTGTTTGATATTTAAAAATTCACTAATTGTAGTTTGGATAATAATAATAATAATAATAATAATAATAATAATAATAATAGACTCTGTCAGTGAATTGCATTAACTATTAACTAATTCTATCAGCGATTAGTTGATAGCGGATTATATCAATTGATTTGACTAGCGGATAATATCAACTGTTTATTACACATGTTTGGTAAAATTAGTTATTTAGTATTAATTGTTTATGTGTAAAATGACTTATAAAGACACGACTTAAAAAAAGATTTATAAATACATTAGTATTATATTTTAATAATTCTTTAAATAGTTTCATAAGAATTTAAATTTTAGATATTTAATTTTACAAAAATTAATTTTATAAATTTATTAAAAAATATAGAACATATAATGCTAATATTAGTGGTGGTAGTAGTAGTAGTAATAATAATAATAATAATAATAATAATAAATAAGTACTTTTTCCTCCTTTCTCAATCTTAAACTAATGATAGTTAGGCCCAAGATTAATAATTACCGTCAAAAAAAAGAAAACTTCACCAATAATTGCATGAAAGTTGCATAGAACTTATAAGATTAAGGAGAAACAACCAAGAAAAAAAAAAATAGAGGCTTTGTCGCTCTCTACGGGTACTCTTTAGATGATACAATCTGTCATTTTTTAGCAGTTGAAGGCCAAACGAACTTCTTGAATTTTTTAAAAATCAATTGATTGAGTTCAATAAGCTAATCTAATAAGCTGATAACCAAACACAATAGTCAGCCGTTTAACATAGCCAATTAGTTAATTTTTAGCTGATAAGTCATTCACCAAACAAGACCATAATAATAATAATGATAATGATAAAAAGCACCTAATTTTTAAAATATCTTTTAGTATTATAAATAATTTAAAAGGACTTTTTACCTTCGAATTATCTTAAATTAGAATGCTTTTTGACTGATTATTAAGCATCCAGCAAAATCTATATAATTTTTTTACATAATTTTAATTGTGAATTTTATTAAAATATTAAAAAAATTTAATAAAAATTAATTTATCAGTTTTTTTAACATCATAACATATTTTTATTTAAATAATAAAATATTATAAAATAAATAAAATCATTTAGAAGTTTACATGTTTTACCCTTAAAACAAATTGGTTCTACGTATAGTAGCATTACAGTTTCGCATGTGGCAACATCGGCAGTCGGGTAACTCCTACAATTTCGGAACTTATGAAGTTAGAGACAGATCACCTGTTTCTATAATTGTTACCGTTTCAAAATGTAGCAAATCATTATCCACTGTCTCCGTTAAAAGCTTCAGATAAATTAGCTACTTGAAAATAGATAAATTAATAGTTGTCACTAAAGTATATTTGACTTTTGGAGAGAAGGGAAGTTTTTAAACCTTCTCTCGAGTACCTTGACCATTTAACCATTGGACTAAACGAGAATTAATTTTTTTTGAAGTATAACTAATCTAATAAGAATCCTCTGCTAGTTTCAAAATCAAAATCGAGGGCATATAAATGCTGGATAAGCGAAGTGTTTTCTGGGACCATGCACGCTTCAAAGGACTACCTCAGTACCTCGTCACTTGCATGTATAAGCTACGTTGCATCAATGCGACATTGCAGCCGCAGGTTCATTGTTGGACAAACAATTTATTATTTTAATAAGATGGCCTAACATGACATAATGTGATATTATTCCTGCAAAAAGATCTACGTAGACGGTGAGATATTATTACTAAACAGGGCTGTTAATTAAGTTATCGGGGAACAACAGATTTGACCTCGGATGTATGCTATATTTTTCAGCAAAACCGATAGGCTCACTAATTGAAGTAATCAACAAGTGCTAGTATGATGTTTTTATTTATGTAGAAAAACCTAAAGTCTCTACTAAAAGAGAGCAAATCTTCTTCTGCCGTTGAATCACAAGAACTAGGAGAACGCTGTCATATTTTAGCTCCATAAAAGAAGGTAATATTAGTAATGTAGTACATTGAGCAAAGTACATGTCAGAGAGTAAGTGAACATTGATACTGTGACCAACATATTCCAGAAATTGGCTACACGCACTTAACAGTGACAGCATTTGGTTTTGTTGGAATGGACCATCTAATTAATAGCTTGGAGTGTGGGTGGTGCTATCTTTTGGCCTGCGACTGACAAGTTCCTTTCAGTTTTTGTGAATCAAACTTAAAGAGGCTGGAGTGGAGATACATTAATCATGCATCAGTTGGTTACAAAGTGCAGCAGTACGTGTTAGATGAATGACAAAAAATGTACAGTTTTATTGTCTCTGATTATTGTATGAAAAGTACTGGGTATGTCCATTTAATCTTATACGAATTTCCTCCAGACAAGTCCAGTGGCTAGAGATATAAGTCCGTAGGTGGCTATAGGGTGTTAATTATGACAAGAACAGTAGAACCTACCATCCTTAATAAATTGGCAGTTGCAGATCAACCTGCTCATTTGATAAACTGATATGTAACAGTGGATGTTCTTGCTACTGCTACGATGCCAGGTAGTCTGTCTAAAAATATTTGATTTTATCTACACATAACTCGAGGCTCCAATGAATAATGGATTCAAATTTGAAACCATTCTGTTTGCTTGTCACGATACAATGTATAAACAAGACAAGGTTTTGGCCCAGTTACCACCGGACCAACCACTTGTAGACGTAAAATAGTTTTGAGATGACTCATCACTCACAACTCCCACACCACTTGTATTAATTCTGGAAGATTTTATCGAGTAGGACTAATCAAGACACCATGGCAAGTTGTGGACAGATCGCTCTCATGTTGGCAACAATAGAACCAATGGTGGGGATCTGCATACATGGTGGCGTAAGTTGGTATACATAATACAACTATAAGCTTCCAATGACTGGCCTTGTACCTTCAGTATCCTTTTCTCAGGTCTTTTCATGTAAATATTTTTTTTTTCACCTATCTTACCTTCTCCTTTTGATTTCTCACTTGCACAAGCGAGTGAAGGTCGAGTTGGAGTCACGATCTACATACAAATATGAGTTAAATTTAGAGACTGAAATAAGATAATATAAAAATAAAATAGCATGGGCCAGAACGTAAAGGCACATATCTACAACATTGGATTCCTAATGGGGGGTGAAGGAAAACGACAGATCGTCGTGCTTGGACATGACCGCATTTTGTGCGGGAGGGGCTGGTGCCTGGTGGGGGCTCAAAGTTTGCTGTTTTATCCTACACCAATCTGTCCAAAACCCAAACACAAAATTTGTCATTCTATTCTACAATTTGTTCTTCCAACAACTGTGCGTCAACTTCTGTATTTATGTATCCCTATTTGACCTATCTTCTCCCAACTAAATTCCAGCCTTTGCCCTGCTTGTAGATAAAGTTCATACCCCTTTGCTTTGGGCCTCTTCATTGTCCTGTATAAGATTGGTATATGACTTCTGTTGTAATTTAAGAACAAAATATGCTGAATATGCCTCTTAACAAGTGATTGAATTCTTAAGTATTCTCTAAGATTTTTTAATTTTGTGAAGTCTTAAAATTTTTAAGGTTCAGAGTCTACTTAGATTTTAAAATTTTTGACCTCCAAATTTTTTTTAAGCTCATCATTTAATTTTAAGTTAATAATTTATTTTAAACATATAATTTATAAATTATTATATATATTCAACTTTTGTCAATATTTCAAAAAATAATAATTATAATTTTTTAAAAATATAATCATTGGTCACCCTTTTTGTTTATTAATTTTTTTGTAAAATAATATTTTTATTAGTTAAGGATTTTTATTAAGATGATATCTTTATTAGTTTACACTCATATTGACTCATTAGTTTCCTTTATTAGTTATAAATGAAGATTTCATATAAAATTTAAAAATTTAACTGGAATTATGTGACAATGATATTGGAACTTTGCTACAACATTGGTATGGGTCAAGTATCTGATGATTATTTTCTTTTATCGCCTTGGATGGCGCAACAATAGTATCTGGGAACAAAGCCTAATATAGTTGTTCTGGAAAATATAGGATATCGATGTCTGGGAATTCTTATTTAAATTCGTTTTAGCTATAATATATCCTAAGTTAACAGTGATTTGAATTAATAGTTTCTTTCTAATTGTCAGTCAAACTCAAGTTGCTATATATTCCAATTTTTTTACTAAATTTATATTTGTGAAATGATCCTAATTCATCTATTAATGGGTGGATTCCACTTAATGGTATTAGATAGTTTTCAATTTAGGTTTAAATTGTTGCATCAATTAAAGTTGCAATAAAATATAATTCTTTCTTTCTTATGTTCTCTGCCATTAAATCTAATCCTTGTTTTATAGTTAAACTTTGTAGTTCATCTTCTGTTTTGAAGTTCTGATAACCAAACCTCTCTTTCATAAAACCTAGTCTATATGCCTTCTTTAAATTAGAATTTTTATTTTATCAAATTTTTATATCTAGTTCAAATTTAGAATGTGGGAAGTCAAAAAATACAACTTTTTAAAATCAATCAAAGAGCAACAAAAAAAATCCTAAAGTTTAACCAATAAATTCGAACGAGAACTAGAAACTCAATAAAGAAGCAAGCACTGAAATTTACGTTAAAAGTCCTCCAGTGTAGAGGAATAAACTACAGGCCAAATCGATAAGCAAATCTATTAAACTCAATAAGGATTTACGAAATTTAATATCTCACCCTACAACTATAATTTGTCTCACAAAGTTTTAGAAATCAAAGTTACTATATGAATGAACAAACTCTCAAACTAATCTAAAAAACAATAACAAAAGGGATGAGAATAATATACTACTTGTTCTCTTTGCCTTTTTTTGTCACTTTTTGGTGTAGTGGCTGCACTCACGCGCAAAACCTAAGTATTCTCTCTTTTATATCACGAAATGGAATTTTTTACACTGCATATAGTCATATATATGGCTATGTAAGTAACCTCTTTAACATCGTCTCATTACAAACTTGAACCAAAAAATATGAAGTGGATTTTCTTTCATCAAGATCTCCAACCATATATCTGCATCCGTATAACCTTCTAGAGTTAGTTTACAATCACCAAAACACAAACCCTACTTTGAAGTACCTTTTAAGCATCTCAAAATCTATT
The DNA here is from genome assembly GCA_024703695.1 of Erythroxylum cataractarum. Classification (NCBI taxonomy): domain Eukaryota; kingdom Viridiplantae; phylum Streptophyta; class Magnoliopsida; order Malpighiales; family Erythroxylaceae; genus Erythroxylum; species Erythroxylum cataractarum. The sequence continues at coordinate 58,610,071 of JANJEY010000234.1, read as the reverse complement.
TCACTGCTTCCCGATGAATCTTACCTGGATTTGACAAGCATCTTCTTACTAACATAACAACTTGTGGAGTATCTGACCTTCCATACACCATTGCATACATCAAAGACCCTACTGCTAATGAGGGTGGAACAGAAGACGTACCATCTTTCTCCTTTTCTGTTGAGGAATATGCATATTTACTCTGCTTGAACTGAGGTGCCAATGGCATGCTAGATAGCTTGATATGCTTCATATTGAACCTTGCTAACACTTATGACAATCACAGTTTCCTAATCTTTATGTATCGAGTTATCTTCATGCCTAAAATATGCTTTATAGGTCCAAAATCTTTCATATAAAAAGATTTAGACAAATTCTTCTTCAATTTTTGGATTCTTTTAATATCTTGACCCACAATTAACATATCATCAAAATATAAAAGAAGAACGATGAAGTTCTCACTTATGAACTTCCTAAATATACACAAGCATTAGTATAAGTTTGCTTGTAACTATGATCCATCATTAAAAAATTAAAATTTTAATAGTACTACCTTATATCTTGTTTTAACCTTTCTTCAACTAGTAGACCAGATTCTCCTTACCTTTAAATTTGAAATCTTTTGGTTGCTTCATGTAGATATCATTTTCCAAATCTCCATACAAGAAAGTAGTTTTAACATACAACTGCTTAAGTTCAAGATTTAAGTAGGCAGTCAAACCCAATACTGCTTGAATTGAGATCATCTTAACCACTGGTGAGAAGATTTCATTAAAATCAATGCCCTTTTTTTGACTGCATCCTTTCACCACTAGTTTTGTCTTATGCGTCACCAACTTGTCACTATCTTTCTTTATCTTGAGTACTCGTTCATTCTTTAGGGCCTTTTTTTTAACCTTTTAAAAGCTTCACATGCTCATATGTATTATTATTCTCCAGAGTGTTCATCTCTTCCTTCATAACTATGAGCCAAAGATCTTTATTTTCACAAGATGCTAACTCTTGTATATTTTCAAGCTCACTTTGAACAGTATCCAATAGATATTCTAAACTCGGATATCTAGTAGAATCCCTTTTGTCCCTCATCGGCCTTTAAAGCTATATTTCATTAGTTGTTGGATCTAGACGCACTCCCTGCTTATCATCCTCAACAATTTCATATTTAACATTATCCATATGTGGTTTATATACTTCATCATTATTAGGTTGTACCTGATCACCATCAATGTGTGTTTTGCCACACACTTCATCTCCTTCACCTACAAACTGCTCAGTAGTGGTAAAGATTAAAGAAGAATTAACAACACTATAGGATGAGCTACTATGTGTAACTTAATCTTCACTTAAAAGATATACACCTCGGTCATGCTCCTAGAATACCACATTCCCGCTTCTGACAACTTTTTACTTATTTGAGTCATAGAGTCTGAAGCCAAACTTATCACCACCATAGCCAACAAAATGCAAGGTATTGCCTTTGAGTCAAGTTTCTATCTCTAATTTTTCGATACATGTTTAAATACCTTACAGTTAAATACTATTAAATGGTGATATATGAGATCTCGACTTATCTATACTCTCTCAAGAATCTCAAAATCTAATAGAACTTATGTAATATCCCGTTTCTATACTAAAGGTTATAACCTTAGATTTCTGTAATTGAGAAATAACAATGAGAGATTAGAGATATACATTTCATACTCATGCATAATATTAGCATACACACAGATGAACTTGAATTTTTCTCACATTGAGATAATTTGTTCATGCACTCATTTGAAATTTTGTGGGTATAAATGATTGCTTTAATGTGATTATAATGTGAGTTATGGATTATTTGTCTTAAAAATTGAGTTGGCTTGTATAATTAGTGATTTAGAATTTTTGATGAAATTTGAGAATTTTCTAGAATTAAGTTTTAGACTAAGAAAAATGTCAAGTGGCGAGACAATTGATGAATAATAACATAAATAAGTGACAGATGGCAGTAGAAATTTTGATGAATGACATTAGGATTTAATGACATACGTAATTAAAAATTGGGAGTCAATTGGATTAGAAATTAGACATAAATGGACTAGTTATTAATTATGACCAATTAAAAACCACAAGGTGGCGACATGTGGCAAGTGACAACTGTCACTTACCATGCCACACACCTCACTCTCATAACTTACCTTGGAAGACTAATATTCATTTGTTTCTCACCTTTGGCTAAATGCACTCTTTTCTTCTCTTCTTCATTTCGTTCTTCATTCTTCTTCTCCATCTCGCGACATTTTCTCAACCACCCCATCACGTTGATTTTGTTCAATTCCTTTATCTTATTTCTTCAAGAATATGTTATCTCCTTCATCATGTCACAAGAAAAACTGAATCTCTCCCTCATAAATGATAATGATCGTATGGTGTTGAGAAGCTAGGGTTAAGAGTGATTTGAAGATCGTGAAGCTTAAACAAGTAAGTAGTATGTTATTCTTCTTTATATGTTGAGTGAAACATGCATGATGATAGTTAGATGTTGAAAGGTCATGAAGTGGTGATGAAAACATGTTGAAGTAAGGATGAGAAAAATGAGCTTATAGATGTCTTGTTTTTTTGTATATTGTGAGTGATAATTTATAAATTGTTAGAGAGATAATTTTTATCTAGAATGATCATTTTAAATGTTATAGAATGAATGCGGAAATTTATAAAGGGATGATATATATTCATGTTCTGTTTTGAGTTATGATCACGTGGATTATTGGTAGCTACTATAAGCATGAACTAGAATGAGTTTAAAGCCAAAGAAAAGGCTAGTGTGTTGTCTTGAAATAAGAAGTAGGATGTTAGTTTTGAGACAAAGTAAAGTTGAAAATGAAGTTAAATGTGTGTTAGATGGAGTATTTTCACTAAAAACTCATCGGTATTTTGATCATATTTTGATTTGTAGATATCCAAATGGGATTTTTTAATTAATATTAACTAGAGACATATGTCCATGAAAAATTGACCCGAAAATCTGTTTTAAGAAAAGCTGGAATGATGCTTGGATTAAGTGACTAAATGTGTGATATGTATGAAGTTATAATTGAGGTTATAACTTAGTAAATAAATTGTTGATATCCAAATATCAAAGGCATGAGTATAAGGGGAATGAAGATGCTCATATGATAGTAATTATGATTCAAAGGAGTTGAGTAATATATACTAAATAAATGTGAATGAGAATTGGGTATTATGAGAGCATATAATGTTAGAAAAGAAATGATAAGAAATTGATTTATGATATTAGAATAACTAAGTGTTCTTGAAGTGTAAACTTAAGTTCAAATAGACGTATATGATTTATGAAATGAGAATAAACATAAGATGTGAATTTAGGTAATATACCCAGGATTATTATTAAGTATGCATTATACACAACACATATACATATGTATGTGATTGAGCATAAGATTGTGCAATTAATAATGTGTGTGCAATATATATATTGCATGATGCTGATATACAGGATAGAACGTCTGCCTCCAAACGTTTCCGCTTTATGGAAGCTAATACTAATCTGGAGCATATTGTGAGTTAACCAAGATGGTCTTATTTTTATTGTTTGTTTTGTTTTAAATTTTCGTATTGAATTACTACTGATATAATTGATGTGAATGCGTCGATTCTAGACAATAAATATCCAAGACATTTGATGTATATAAAAATTATTAAAAGTGCTCCTGGAATGTGAATTTGAATGAATATGTGATACTCAACATTATTGTTGAATGTTAAACCAAGGTTCGATAATAAATTTGAATGTGAATGTGAAACTGAAATCAAGTGATTGATTGAATATATGTGAATGTGATGCATTTCATTACATGAATGCATGACAACATAAAGGCTGTTGTGACCAGAGTAGCCACTGAAAAAAAAAACTTAAAGCTCGGAATGTGGTAAGAGCCTCTGGCTCACTATGTAAAATGAGACATGTATCTAATGAGCCAAGTATTCACAATGGATACG
>JANJEY010000234.1:58562709-58580860 GCA_024703695.1 Erythroxylum cataractarum | reverse complement strand
TCAAATATAAATTGAAGTTTATATATTTTGAAGATAATTGAATCCAGTGGAATTGAATTCAATTATAATATTACTAGTGTAAATTTGTTCCAAACAGTGTAAATTGAATTCAATTCTAACTTCATTAATGTAATTAAATTCAATTCTTTCACAAATTCAATTATGAGGTTCCAAATACTTGAGCTACAAAAATGCACTCATATGCTAATATGAACTTAGTTGCCTTTCATAATGGTATGAATATTTTATGTATCCCGAGTTATATTGTACCTGTTGACTATTAATCCTCGCACGAACAGTGCAAAAATCTGCCAGTGGTTCCCTTAACGGTCACTGGACCCCGGTCAAGAGAGATCAACTCTAGCTAACATGAGCTTATGGCAAATGGTATCCTGTCTACCGAATCCAATCTCAAATACATTTCTCTTCTCAAACTGAACCATATACTTCAACTCTGCAGCAACTACAAAGCGCTAAGACATGGCCTACAAGTTCACCAACGAATCACCGTATGTGGATGGCACCAAAATCCCTTCTTGTCCACGAAACTGCTCCAAGTGTATGCGGATTGCGATCATTTCATGTTTGCCCAGAAACTGTTTGGTGAAATGCCCCATCAAAATGTTTTTGCTTGGACCTCACTACTTGGTTACTATATCAGGCACGGAATGTACGAGAGATGTATCAGGAATTATGGGGTAATGAAATTTAAGGGTGTTTCTCCGGATAACTATGTGTTTCCAAAAGTTTTGAGAGCATGCGCGCAGTTACTGTGGTGGGAAGGAGGGACTTGGCTCCACAGAGATGTAATTGTTTTGGGATGTGAATTCAACTCGCAGGTTTCTAACTCTTTGATTGATATGTATGTTAAATGTAAAGATATTAGGAGTGCTAGGTGGGTATTTGAGAAGATGGAAAGGAGGGATTTGTTGTCCTGGAACTTAATGATTTCAGGGTTTGTATATCATGGTTTGTTACAGTTGGCTATAGAGCTTTCTAGTGGCTTGAGATTTGACGGTTTGAAGCCTGATCTTGTCACTTTGAACACTCTTATGGATGCTTATTGTCGAATGGGCCTATGCGATGAGGCTTGGAGAGTTTTTACACAAATAGAAGATCCTAGTGTCATAACTTGGACCACTTTGATCTCAGGCTATTCTCGGATTGGATATCATGAAACTTCATTAAGGATTTTCAAGGAGATGGTCAATACGCCAATGATTTTTCCTGATGTGGATTGTCTTTCTACTGTTATTGTGTGTTGCCGGTATCTCAATGCATTGATGAATGGGAAAGAAATCCATGGTTATGGTATTAAAACAGAAAACGTGGCTGCATTTTACAGTTCCGCGGGTGCTGCCTTGGTGACAATGTATGCTAAATGCGGCAGAATTCGGGATGCTAAAAGGGTATTTAATTTCATGGATAAATCCGAACTTGTTGCATGGAATGCTATGATTTTTGGTTATGTTGAACTAGATATGGGAAACATGGCACTGACATCATTCACTGAAATGCGAAGATTGGGTGTTGAGTATGACCAGACAACAGTATCCACTGTTTTACCAATTTGTGATTTGGCATGTGGTAAACAGATTCATGCCTACATCAAGAAAAACTGTCTCTGTTTGGTTATTCCAGTTTGTAATGCATTGATTCACATGTACTACAAATGTGGTTGCATTCGATCAGCATGCTCTGTGTTCTATAGCATGGCCAGCATGGATGTGGTATCCTGGAATACAATGATTAGAGGATATGCCATGCACGGCCTTGGTAAGGTTGCTTTACAAATTTTTCAGGATATGAGCCAATCGGGTTGTTGCCCTAACTCTATGACTTTCACGTCTCTATTATCAGCCTGTAGTCATTCGGGTCTTGTGGATGAAGGACTTAATCTATTTTACAGGATACCTGAGGAATATGGATTGACACCTAGAATGGAACACTATTCTTGTGTTGTTGACATGCTAGCACGGGCCGGCCAGCTTGGAGATGCCTTAAGTTTCATTGAGAGGATGCCTCAAGAGCCTGATAAGTCTATTTGGGGAACTCTTTTAGCTGCTTGCCGAGCCCACCAAAACCTTGATATTGGAAAGCATGCTGCTGAACAGTTAACCAGATTAGAACCAGAACATGCTGGGCATTATGTGGCATTGTCTAATATATATGCAAAAGCAGGAAGATGGGATGATGCTGTGAGGGTGAGAAAAAATATGGAAGGCAAAGGGTTGATTAAGCCATCAGGGGAAAGCTGGATAGAAATAGGAAAATGAATAAATGCAAGTCACTGGGTATTGAAGCATTCTGTATTGCTCCAGGAAGTGATCAGAAATTACAGGACCCACCAGACTTGATTCTCTGTGGGACTTGCTCAACTTTCTGCAAATAGAGCTCAAAACATCACAAGGGATTTGTTAGTAATGCTAAAATTATATTGCAATATTAGTACTTCTTGGTTGATGGTCTCAACCAATATGATTAGTCATGCTTACAAGAGTGACACGACTAGTTCTCCTCGTTGAATCTGCGTGGAATTTAACTTGATATTTTGGTGATGGATGACCAGGAACAACAGGTTATGCTCACCTACGCTACAAAGTTGGGATTCAAGGCTTAAGGCACACAAGCCCGCCAATTGACACTGTGGAAAGATGACACTTATCCTTCAACTCTTCAATATTTCCTTAAGGTGAAAAGGGAATATAAAATACTTATATATTTTCTAATATTCGATTATAATTTTCATATTATAAGAATAAGTAAGTTAGACTTATTTAAACGGAGATTTAAAACTTTATTTGATCCTTTTGACTTTTATAAATTATAAATTCTAAATAACAATTTATTTTTCATTCAATAGAAAGCTAATTTTTTCAAAAAATTATCCCAATTTCATAAAAACATTATTAAAGTTTTATCTTTTTATTGAAGTTTTATTTTTTATGCTACATGTTTAGACTTATTTCCAGCAAAAAGCTAACTATTTACTTGGAAATGTTTGCAAGCAATTGGTTTTAAACATTTCTACGTTTGAATGCATGGTATACTACAATTGAAACTTTCGATTTCACATGCAACGTTAACGCTTTGCTTTTAATAATCGTTTCTTACAGATTGGGCAGTCATTTGCTTTTATGTCGACTGATATGCTTCAAGGAACTAAGCTGCCGATGTCCACATGATGATAACGAATGCTTATGTGAGCTTTGATACCCGAGTTTCGCGTTTGATGACTATGGATAAAGAATACTTTCGAAAAGCTGCATCCGTCACGGTTCCTAACAATCAGGAGGGCAGGTATTACTACTTGTAAAATTGAAATTGGAAAGGTGGTAAAGTTAGAGAAACGTGTGGGATGGAGGAGAGGAGCTAAGTGTTGGAGAAAGAAACGATGTCCTTCAATGGATTTTATGAGAAGTGTGAGCAGGGTTCAATTGTTGTATTCTTGTCTCTTTTTTTTTTTTTGGCTCCTTATTTAAGGGTTAGTATACAAGAACTGTCACTTTAGGAAAGAAGATGTGGGAGCTAAAGGATCAAATATTGCAATTTGCACCAATATTGGTGCGTGAATACTATTGCACTTGTTATAAACATCATGTACCAATACTTACATGACGATTCGACTTAACCCTTAAACTTGAAGAGAACTAATTAAATTAAATTTAAATTAATAATTTATTATAATTATTTTAAAGTATTAATTTACGTCGTGTTTAATTATTTTAAGTCAAGTTTAAGAGTTAAGTTGTGTTATTATATTAATGACATTTGGTTAGTCCGCAGCTAATATTTATATTAGGCATATTTTATTATTATTATTTAACCAAAGTCTAAAAAAAAAAAAAAATTTCTACAAAACTAAAAATGAGGAGTGTTTTTTTCAATATTTTTAAAGATTATGGAATTTTTCTAAAATTTCTTAGTACCTGATTGGTTGAGTTTTTAGAGAATCAATAAACACTTTTTCTCACTGCAAAAGCTTTTTTTAAAGCCTTTTTTTTAAATAATTATTTGACTGTAAAATAGAAAAGCTTTTTTAATAAATATAAATTTGTTGACATCTAAAATACGACTTTTTAAGAAGCTCAATTAATGAGCCTATTTTTTAGTTCCTTTTATCTTTATATTTTACACATAATTTTCACAATACCTATAAACTCATTTTTACATTTATTTTGGAATTTATATAATATTATTCGGCTTTTTTATATGTTTTAATATTTATTTTTATATTAGTTTTACTTATGTTTTAATCCATATAAAAAATTTGGTTAGATATATTTTCATTTATGTTACATATGGTTTAAAATGATATAATAATTAATATATTGTACTTTACATATTGTTTAATATATTTTAAATAATATTTATATACATAAATAATTTTAATTACAAAATAAAATATAATTAAAATTAATAAAAGTGTTTTTTATTTTTATGTTGCCAAACAGTTTACTGTATAAAGCTCTTTTAAAAAAGTTGTTTTTTAATTGACAACCAAACAGTCAATTGACTTCTTAAAAAAGTTTTTCTAGAAAAAGCTCTACTGATAAAAAATCTACTGTTTAAAGCTCTACTAATATAAGCTCATTTAACCAGGCAATTAAACTACATGAGATATCCAAGAATAGATATCTAGTTAAGATCTAGAAAATCAGAATTTTGCAACATGCATGTGATTTAGCCAAGAAACATGAAGTTGTTTTTCAATAATGTTTGGTAACACATGAAAGTGATGTAAGCACTACAATTCGTTCCTTGAAAAGAGCTACTTTAATATTATACCTAAACCCATTTAGCGATTAACATCAATTTTTAGTACTTTAATAAGTGTTTAATTATTGATATATTTAATTATTTACACTTAGTGATTATTGACATAAAATGTTTAAGATACTCACTTTAATTTATATATGATTTTAGGTATAATTTGATAGTGTAAAAATTAAAGTAAATTATAAGCATTACATTTGGGTTATTTTCTGAATATTTATTTTTGTTTGTTTTTATGAAGAAAAAAAAAAGAAGACAAAAAAATGAATTACAAAAATGACATAGCAACAGTACAAAACACATATAAGCTTGCGTTTCAAGAAGCTACAAGGACGGAGCAGGCGTGAGAAGCGTGAAGGGATTTAAGTTGAGTGGCATTTTAATTGTCAAATCACACAACAGTAGCGCTAGAGAGGAATAAATGAGTTTCAGTGGAGGGCAAATTAAAAGCCACATCACCTAGCAAGAGGAACGACGACGTTGGAAGGCAGCCAAGAGAGTAGCGTGCTGTGGTGAACGACGTCGCAGAAGAAAAACATATAGGAGGGGACGAAACGCAGATGGAGATGCGTTTTGGCTCAAAACGCAATAGTGCAGGGAGGAAAAAAAACAGTGGAAGCCACAGGAACAAAGAGAATAGGCGGCACAGAGGACACAGGAGGGCGTGAAACGTTGGAGGCCTGCGTGAAACGCAGACGTTGTCTACGTTTCTGTAAAAACGTAGGCTAAGGCAACTGAGAGGAGAAGCAGGGTTTAAGAGAAGCAGCAAACTTAAATCGTCACATCAATAAACAGTGCGTTAGGCTACAGTGAAAAGAGAGGACCGAAACAAATTGGGAGTTAATTTGAAACTTTTGGCTAGGGATTAAGACGGGGCTGAAACATTTTTTTTGAAAAATATCTATGAAGAGCTAAACATTTCGATATCGGTTTGGAGGTGACATCAACACCGATAACTTGAGTCAAGTATTTTTTTATCATTTTGTTGTTTCTTTATCTTATTAGGGTTTTGATTGTGTTATCCTATTTTAATTTATTTGAGTATTGTGTATGGATAACCGAATTTTCGTTATTATTTGATTATTTGTATATGAACTTATCGAGTATTATGAATTGATGATTTTAATGCGTCCATTGAATCGTTAATTTCAAACTCATTGCTAAAATTTCGATATAATCCGTAATTGTTATGTTGAAATTCATATGTAGCGACTAATGATTCGTAATCATTAGGGATAACATGACCTAGGTTAAATGACGCATCGTATGTGATTGTTACCTTGATTAATCGGTTTTTCTAATTCGTATTGCTACTGCTTAATTAAATCTAGAGATCGTATCCTAGATTGTTCGATGGTTAGGTTCAATTAACGATCGTATCTTGATTAAACAAAACCTAAGGAAAAACTTAGGTTAATTTTTAACCCACGATTAATAATTGCTAGGAGAGGTTAAAGAACAACAAATTAATAAAATATGCTTAATTAGAGTTTAGACTAAGATTGAACCAAAGAACCATGTTCCTATCGAATTCTCCACTTTTATCATTTTTTCACATGTTTTCTTCAATTTATTTTTATTAATTAGTTTCATTTTATTTCCTTCTTTAAAAATCCAAAACCCCCCATTAAGTGTAAACATCGGTTAATTTCATTTCATAAACTTTACACACACTCTTTGTGAGATCGACCTAGACTTGTCACTGTTATAGTAATAGTCTAATTATTTTAATTTTGACTAGCGTTACGGCGCCCGTTCATACTCACTCAAATACCTTTATGAACCAGACAATCCACTAAACCTGACTCTCGTCCCACTGACAACCTGTAGATGTGCAAAGGTTTACATGTAAAGCATAAATCAAAAGTATTTCATGGGGTTGTAATGTAGGCTTAGGGTAAGGGTAAGATAATATTTTGAGAATAAAGCTCAAGAGTGTAAGAAGTGGTAGAGTAGTAGTAAATATAGCGTAGTTCACCTCATAATCTTGAAGAGATGAATAATAAAATCCCCAACAAAGCCATCAACTTACAAACCAAATCTTAACATCACTATTTATACACCCTTAACAAATATCCTAAATCACCCCTTTATTATTAAGAAACGAGGGAATATCACTCTTAAAAGAGTACAAGATATTAGGAATTGATCCCCTTTATCATTTATAAACTAATTTTATGAAATATTTTTTCTTTTTGTTTTTTTAGCTCTAACTTTTTCTAGGCACCCTTTTAGGTTTTCACCTAGCGAGCTTTTTTTTTTTCAAATTAAAACATAAAAATGACTTAAAAGAGAATACATATCAACAATAGAGTAGATTAGTAAACTATGTAAACGATGGAGCCTAAGAATGCAAAAGATGAAGACATGCTCTAAATTAATCGTACCAAACTGAATAATTAACCCATAATTCACTTCCAGGAGACCACACAAATGACTGTCACGAGTAATAACAAAGGGAACTTAAAGGAAATACTTGAAGGTAGGCCACCATTTGGCTAATATAGTTTAATAATCTAGAAAGATTTAATCGTTTTTGTGTTGCATGAAGTAGGAACCACGACAAGGTCGGGAGGTACAAGTTCACGAATGTCACTCATGAAAAGAAGTATGAGATTGAATTGATGAGTTAGTCGAGTAGGCTCAAGTCTCACGGGATAATTTGTGTCTACTACTAGTTACTACTCTTCTAAAGGAACACTTATCAATCAATCACAAGAGTAAGCTAACATACCATGAATCTCTCTATTTATTCACTCTCCATATATGAATGCACCATCTTCTTAAAAACAATTTCACATGTTAAAAACAAAACGAAGGAATTTTTTTAAAATAAATCTCAAATTATTCCCTCCCCCACACTTATAACTTACATTGTCGTCAATGTAAGGCTAAATGCAAAGTAAGGAACAAATAATAAAAAAATAAACTAGCTAAAAAAGAAATAGAGAAGGAGCGAACTCTCCTTGAGTTGCCTCCCAAGCAGCACCTTTGATTAATGTCAAAGGCTCAACTTAATTTTTACTTCCTCATTCTAAGCAAACTGGAACCTCAATCAAAATTTCCTATACATTTTTAAGTTGAAAGCCCTCATAATAAGGCTTAAGTCTATAACCATTGACCTTGAAAACCTTAGATGTTTTCACGCTTTGAATTTCAACTGCACCATGCGGAAAAACATTAATAACAATAAAAGACCCTTTAAATCAAGAACGAAGCTTACTTGAAAACAATCGAAGTCGAGAGTTATAAAGAAGAACTTGTTGTCCAACGTTAAACTGCTTTTTGAAATCATTTATCATGAAAAACTTTTGTCTTCTTTTTGTAAATTTTTGCGTTCTCGTAGGCATCATTACAAATCTACTCTAACTCTTGTAACTCCAACTTCTTGTGTTCCCCACTTTCATCCATCTTCACGTTGAATTTTTTTATGGCTAAATAAGATTTATGCGATATCTTAACCAAAAGATGGCATGGTTTTTCAAACACTAACCGATAAGGTGATATACCAATAAGTGTTTTATATGTTATCCTATAAACCCATAAAGCATCCTCTAAACGTAAGGTCCAATCCTTTCTGTTTGGGTTTACTGTCTTTTTAAGTATAGACTTGATCTCTCGATTAGATAACTCCGCTTAATCGCTAGTTTGTGGATGATAAGCAGTTGAAATCTTGTGGGTAACATAATATTTTCTAAGTAAGGCCTCAATGGTTCGATCGCAAAAGTAAGTGCCTCGGTCACCTATTAATGCTCTTGGAATTCCAAACCTGCCAAAGATGTGAGACTTGATAAAAGTTACAACAATTTTAGAATCAACAGTTTTCGTGGCTTTAGCCTCCACTCATTTCGAAATATAATCAACAACTAATAATATGAACGTTACCAAATGATGTAGGGAAGAGTCCCATAAAGTCAATGCCCCAAACATAAAAATTTTTGCAAATTAGTATAGCTATTTGCAGCATCTCATTTCTTTGGGATATATTACATGTTCTTTGACAATTATCACATAGTTTACAAAAGACATATGAATCTCGAAATAGGGTTGGCCAGTGAAAACCACATCCTAAAACCTTTATAGTCATTCTTTTGGCTCCAAAGCGACCACTACATGTATAAGAGTGACAAAAATTTAAAATAAACAAAGTCTCGTTATTAGAAACAATTCGTCTAACCACTTTGCCAGTATATGTTTCCACAAATAAGGGTCATCCCACACATAATATTTAACATCACTTTTAATCTTATCTCTTTTTTATTTAGGCACATCATTAGGAAAAGTCTTGGCAACTAAATAATTAACTATATCAACATAGCGAGGTTCTATTTCCTTAATTGCAAATAATTGTTCATTAAGAAAGTTATCATTTAAAGAAAAGTTATCTTCTTCCCTAGTCAAACTAAGGTGATTAGCAACTTGATTCTCCTTTCCTTTCTTGTCCTTTATCTCTATGTTGAATTCACTCAAGAGAAGTATCCGCCTTATCTGTCTTAGTTTTGCCTCTTTCTTCCTCAATAAATAACAAAAAGTTGCATGATTAGAATAAATAATTACTTTAGAACCAAGAAAATAAGAGCAAAACTTTTCTAAAGCAAAAACAATAGCCAAAAGTTCTTTTTCAGTGGTGGAGTAATTGTATTGAGCATCATCTAGAGTTCTGGAAGCATAATAAATGGCATGTAATGTCGTCCCAATTCTTTGTCCTATCATAGCACCAACAACATAATCACTTACGTTGCACATTATCTCAAAGGGAACGCTCTAGTTGGGTGGTTGCATAACTGGTGCAGTAATCAGTAATGTTTTCAACTGATCAAAAGCTCTCTTACATGTTGCATCAAACTTAAAAGCTACATCCTTTGACAACAACTTGCATAGAGGCAAGGCAATTTTTGAGAAATCCTTTATAAATCTCTTGTAAAACTCTACATGTCTAAGAAAAGAATGAACTTCCCACATGCTAATAGGGTAAGGTAAAGAATTTTAGGTTTATCAACCTCCATTTCCTTAGAGGGGACAACATGACCCAAAACTATTCTTTGTTCCACCATAAATGACATTTTTCAAAATTTAAAACAAGGTTAATTTCAGTGCATCTCTTAAGGACTATTGTAAGGTTACACAAATAGTTATCAAAGGAATCTCCATAAATAGTAAAATCATCCATAAAAACTTCAATGATGTTTTCAATATAATTTGAAAATATGCTAACCATACACCTTTAAAAAGTGGTGGGGGAATTGAAAAGTTCAAAGGGCAAGCGTCGATATGTAAATGTTGCAAATGGGCATGTAAATGTAGTCTTTTCTTGATCTTCTAGTGCACTTGCAATTTGAAAATAACCTGAATAACCATCAAGAAAACAATAGTAAGAACGATGTGTTAGTCTTTCAAGAATTTAGTCCATAAAAGGTAATGAAAAAAGATCCTTTCTAGTTACTGAATTTAGTTTTCTATAATTAATGCAAACTCTTCAACTATTCTACATGCGAGTAGGGATCAACTCTGTTAGAGTAGTGCCCTAAAGGCAATCGCCTTTAGCGCATTTTGTACAAAGTTGTGTACATTCTTTATAAATAAATAAAGAAAGACATATTTCATTAATTTGATCACAAAATCGGCATGGGGTGACTTTTCCTGTTTTTATTTGTCACCACCTTGTGTCCTCTCTATCTCATCCATTCATTAATATTTAATGAATGGATGAGATAGAGAGGACACAAGGTGTATTTAATGAATGGATGAGATAGAGAGGACACAAGGTGGTGACAAATAAAAACAGGAACAGTCACCTTATGCAAATGAATGGATAGGATAGAGAGGTCACAAGGTGGCACAACGTTTTAGGACAACATCAAATCCTTTGTTTCAACCATGTTATATTAAATCTCATCCATATAAATGGGTAAATAAGATTTAATAAAACATTAAAAAAACACCATAACCAGAACAATGTTTTAAGAATATCCTTAGTTTTGTTTTGTTAAAGTCTTGACATGACTAAATAGAGATCTTGTGCTCTCTTCTTTGCCCAAGTCATCCCATCCATCCAGTTGTCATTAATTTATCACAATGGATCTCATTTATTTATTACAATGCACTTATATGAGTTATTAATTTTTTAAAAATTTAAAATGTACTCAATAACACAAAAAAGTCATTACAAATAATTGTATAAAAATTGTGATGAGAATCACGTATACTTCATCAACCTCAACTCAGAAACAACAAAAACAAATGAAACATGAAGAATCAAAGAAGAAATGTCTGAAGATATTGAATACAAAAAGAAAGAGAAGCTCTCGAAGGTTCCTTATCTGTCAGATACAAAAATGAGACAAAGACTTAAGATAAACTTACGTAACTCACTCAAGTAAAAAACACAAGTCTGAAGCATAAGAACAATACACTGTCGTATTAATACATTAGAAGCTTCAATTACAAAATGCAACTTCAAACAATATAATACGCAGACCAAAAGCAAGAGAATAAGTAACTCACGTGGGAGGCACGTGACTCTGGTCTGATACAGTCAAGTCTTATCCGAAAGTCTCTGCATGCATGAAACAAATATAAAAGGAAGAGGATATAAGCATCAAATGCAAGAGAAACAGACATTGCATTTTTTCACATTTTCATTGTATTCAATTATCTGTGAGTGTAAGCATAGAGAGAGTGCTAGAGTACTAACCTATGGGTAGTAGGAGAGTTTTGAAGACGCTTTACAAGTGTTTCTAAAAGACTCAATCTCTGTACAAGTTCTCATCTTCTTCATCATAATAGTGGAAACCATATCAGCGGGAACCTTGTATGTAGATAGCATGGAAAGTTATCGAACCAAGTAAAAATCTTAACTTCTTTACTTTTTTACATTTCATATTATCTGCAAAGTTAACTTCTTTATTAGTCTTTGGTAAAAAGAACAACAGTGCAATACATCTATCCTAACAGAAGTGGTATCAGTGCATTCAGAAACCTCCTGGGGCATTTTCTTGACTACTGGAAGCACAAAGATCATCAAAAATTATCCATAAGTAGAGGTCTTTTATTTCTTTAAACTACAATCACATTGGTAGGAAAATAAATGGATGTATTTATTGGAAAAGAAGACTTCAGTATTTGGAAACTCCAGATGCAAGCTCTTCTTGAGTTTTATTATTGTTATGGGGCTATTGAAGATCAATATGATCTTGAGACTGATCCAGTAAAGAGATTTAAAATGAAAGGACTTGAACAATGCAAGTTAATACTTCATCTATCACTAACAGTGATAAGAAAAGTGCATAATTGTAATACTGCACAAAAGCTTTGGATCAAACTTAATGAAATTTATGCACAGAGGTGTCTTCTTAACAAGATGACACTTCTCCACAATCTTGCTAACTACAAGATGAATACCTCTATCTCTTTAGATGGCAATTTAGACTATTTCTTTAAGTTAGTTCAAGACTTAGAAGCTACAGATGAAAAGATATATGAGGAGCATCAAGCTGTAGTAATTCTAAAGGCTTTACCTTCTGAATTCAATGCATTCAAGAAGGTAATTAAGTATGCTAGTGGATAATCCCTCATATAAAGAAGGTATTAAAATCATTAATGGAAGAAATAGTGGATGCTAATCCATTTAAGAAAGAGGCAGAAGTAATGTTTGTAAAAAACAATTATGAAAAGAAACCTTATAAGAAAAATAGCAAGAAAGAAAAGTGGCAGAAGGGAAGTGGAAAGGATAAGCACACTAAGGAAGATGATGAAAAGAAGAAAAAAGGAAAAGGAAAGAAGTGCTTTTACTGTGATAAGGAGGGACACTTTGTAAGGGACTGCAGAAAGAAGAAAAGAGATAAGGTTGCAGAAAGTGGAGATGCAAGAAATGTAGAAAAACCAAAAGATTCAAGTGGTGATGAAATTCTGGTTGTCATTGAGGACAGTGAAATCCTGAGTAGAGAATGAATTTTTAACTCAGGTTGTACAATGCATATGACACCATATAGAGACTGGTTCACTACATTTGAATCAGTCCCTATCAAGGTCAAAATAACAAATTCTGGGCAGCAAAGGATAGAGGGGATTGGAAGTGTCTCTATCAATATGTTTGATTGAAAAAGAATGATCCTCAGTAATGTCAAATTTATGCCTGGAATAAAGAGAAATATGATTTCTGAAAGCTTGTTTGATAAGAAAAGGTTTCAGATCAAATAAAAAAATGGACTCAGATAAATCATAAAGGATGGTAGACTCATTATTAGAGGAATTGAAAGGGGCAGATTGTACTATGTTATCGGCTCAACTGAAGTTAATCAAGTTAATGAGAAGGGAAATGATGAACCAACCAAGCAATGACATGCAAGGTTAAGTCATGCAGGGAACAAAAGCTTGTTCCACCTCTCTAAATAAGGATTAATCCCTGCATAAAACCTACAGAAGTTGGAATTCTGTGAATCATGTGTGCTTGGAAAGCATCATAGATCCAATTTTCAAAAGGGAGCATAGAGGATCACAGAGACCATGGAATATGATAATAGTGATATCTGAGGGCCAGCTCAAGTACCTATAGGAGGAGGGAATATATACTTCATGACTATTATTGATGACAAATCCAGAAAATGTTGGGTTTATCCAACGAAGAGGAAAGATGAAGCACTGGAAATTTTATAAGATGGCATACATTTATGGAAAATCGGACTGGGAATAAGTTAAGGTGCCTAAGGATTGACAATGGATTAGAATATTGTAATAACGAGTTTGAGGAGTATTGTAGCAAGAAAGGCATCCTAAGGCACAAAACAATGAGAGCTACACCTCAACAGAATGGTGTAGCTGAGAGACTCAATAAGACTCTCCTAGAAAAGACCAGGTGTATGCTTCTCTCTTCGAGTTGCTCACATTCTCTATAGGGAGAAGTCATTAGGATTTCAGCCTATCTAGTTAATAGGCTCCCCGCCTCTGCTAATGATTACAAGACTCCACAAGAGGTTTGGAATAGTAAGAAATCTACCCTTACTCACCTTAGGACTTTCAAATGTGTAGCTCATGCACATCAGAAAGATGAAAAATTAGAACCTAGAGCAATCAAGGGAGTTTTTGTAGGCTATCTAGAGGGGGTTAAAGAATACAAGATCTTACTACTCTAAAAGGGAGGCTACAAAACTATCATAAGCAGAGATGTAATCTTCAAGGAAGATGAATTTCCTCTACTGAACAAGAGCTCCTTAAGTTCATATTTCCAAAGGGAAATTCAAGATAACTTAGCATCATTGAACCAATCAGTTCATCTATATGTGCCACTAGAAACTGATGAAGGTGACATTACTCAACCCCCTGATATGGAGCCTATACAAGGCATTACACATCAAGAACAAGGGATAGAAGAGACTGAAGGAGTGGGTGAAGAAGAAACCCTACACACAATTTCAGCTGATGTTCAAGGAAACCTACAAGACTATCAGCACGCAAGGGATAGGCAGCTAAGACAGAGAATCCCTAATAGGAGGTACACTGATCCAAACTTGGTTGAATTTGCATGCTTTATAGCTGAAACTATAGAAAATAAGGCCTTAGAAACCTATAAAGAAGCCATGAGAAGTAAATATATAAAACAGTGGAAAACAGCTTGTGTGAAAGAATATTCTTCACTAATGAAGAACATGACTTGGACTTTAGTACCTAAACCTCCCAAAGTTAAACTAATTGAGAACAAATGGTTGTTCAAATTGAAAGAAGGAGTAACAGAAGCAGAACCTCAGGTTTACAAGGCTGGGCTTGTAGCTAAGGGGTTTAGACAGGATGAAGCAATTGACTACAAGGAGATCTTCTCTCTAGAAGTCAATTTCAAAACAATTAGGCTTATTTTAGTTCTAGTTACACTATATGACTGGGAAATCTATCAATGGATGTTAAGACAACCTTCCTATATGGCAAGCTTGATGAGACAATCTACATGAAGCAACCAGTCGGATTTGAGAACAAAAATAAGCTAAATTATGTCTTTTTATTACAAAAATCCTTATATGGGCTTAAACAAGCACCTAGACAATGGAACAAGAAGTTTCATGAGGTTGTTGCTAGTATGAGCTTCATTAGAAGTTCATACGATTACTGCCTATACTTTAAGGATCTAGGAATGACTAAAGCAATCTTTATGTTAGTCTATGTAGATGACCTAATCATTACAGGGAAGGATCTGAATATAATTCAATAAGTGAAGTCTGATCTATGCTTTCATTTTAAAATGAAAGATTTGGGAGAAACTCGTAAGCTTTTAAGAATGCAAATAATCAGAAAGAGGAGGGAAGGAAAGCTATGACTTGTTGAAAGGAATTATATAAGAAACATCTTAGCTCAATTCAACATAGAACAAGCTAAACCTAATTCTGTTCCCTATGATCACATCTACAGATGGTATCTGACAAGAGTCCTAAAACTGAAGATGAACAGAGAGCAAGGGCTCACTATCCCTATGATGTAGGTGTTGGAAGTATCATGTACCTTATGCTATGCACAAGGCCTGATTTGGCTCATGCCATTAGTATCCTAAGCAAATTTATGGCCAATCCAGGTTTAGAACACTGGCAAGGGCTCAAGAGTGTTCTCAGATACTTATCTGGAACAATTAGCTACAAACTATGCTTATCTAAAGCAGAACTAACTAAATACAATTACTTGTCTTTATGTGGTTATGTGGATGTAGATTATGCAGCAGATAAGGACACAAAAAGTCTATTTCAGCATACATTTTCACATTATCAACAAACACAATCAGTTGGAAATCACAACAGTAATCAGTAGTGAGTTTATCAACCACAGAGGTAGAGTATTATGCTATCATTGAAGGAGTAAAGGAGCTAACATGGATATATGATATACTAAAAGAAATCAACGCAAACATCTCAAAGCCAGTCATTTACACGGATAGTCAGAGTGCTTTGTACCTGAGTAGAGATCCTATGCTCCATGAGAGATCCAAGCATATAGATGTGCGATTATACTTTGTCAGAGACCAAATCACAAAGGGGGTTTTCAACCTAGAGAAAATAACAGGAGACAAAACTCCATCAAATTTTGGGCTAAAGTATTAATGCAAAAGAAATTCACTTGCTGCAGGGATTACTTACAGATTAGTGAAGCCCCTTGACTTTGAAGAACGATCCATTCGATCTCACTATGTGGCAAAAATTAGGGTTTCGGATTCCCAAATCACTCTCATATTAATGATCAGAGTGAAGATTGATGGGTAGGAGGGAATAATGTGATGGAAATCACGATTACTCCAGCAATCAACACTCATAAACAATAAACACTAGAGAAATAAGAAGAATCGAAGAAGAAATGTCTAAAGCCATCGAAGACAGATTGAAAGAGAACTTCTTGAAGGTTCTTGTTTGTCAGATACAAAAATGAGACAAAGGCTTAAGACACACTCACGTGACATACTCAAGTTAAAAACACAAGTTTAAAGCATAAGATACTGTCGTATTAATACATCAGAAGCTTCAATTATAAAACGCAGCTTCAGATAATATAATACGCAGACTAGAAGCAAAAGAATTAGTAACTCACGTGAGAGGCACATGAGCGTGGTCTAATACAGTCAAGTCTCATCCGAAAGCCTTTGCATACATGAGAAATATATAAAAGGAAGAGGATATAAGCATCAAAGGCAAGAGATACAGATATTGCATTTTCACATTTCATTGTATTCAATTATCTGTAAGTGTAAGAATTGAGTGAGAAAAATATCAGAAGTACTAGGGTACTTACCTGTGGGTACTAGGAGAGCTTTAAAGACTCTTGACAAGTGTTTCTAAAACACTCAATCTCTATACAAGTTTTCATCTTCTTCTTTATACAAGTGGAAACCACATTAGTGGGAACCTTGGATGTAGATAACATTGAAAGCTATCGAACCAAGTAAAAATTCTTGAGTTCTTTACTCTTCTGCATTTCATATTATCTTAAAAGTAACTTCTTTATTAATCTTTGCTAAAAAGAACAACAGTGCAACACATCTATCCTAACACCTTTTTTTATATGTATTAATTACAGATTTTGTCAACTTAGGAGTTGAAAGAAAAGGGCAAGTTCCTGACAAAGCCTTAAGACTTAAGGTCACATTCTTGTACATGACGATGACAATTATCCACATGGCTAAACAAAAGTAAATTGAGCCCCTTTCATCTATCAATTTTACCATACTTGAGACCTACGTGACAGAAATTGGGATTCACTTTATGATTTAATGCATAAACTAGTATTATTGATTAATGAGGATAATTAACGAGGCCTCAATTGCACTCAATCATTCAGTAAAAGGACTTTGTTAAAGCTTAAAACAGACATAAGATAAATGAATACTCGACATGTTTTGTCTCGTCCTTTCTTTTCTTGAATACCTTAATTGATAATATTGTATAGTAACGACTTGAAATAGGCTAACATTGATGCTAAGAGTTTTGTGGTAATGAAGGTTTTTTTTTGGAAAAGATTTTAAGAAAAGGGTTAAGATTACTAGTAAGATTACTCCTTTGTTATAAAAAAGTCATAAGTTTAAGTCATGAAAACATATTTTTTGTAAGAAATGTAAAAAAAAGTTATATATTTTAACGACCTTTTTCCGATCTTTACAAAGCGAGAAGTTTTATGTCCAGTAAGATGTGTAGTTCATTAAGTGTATTAAAAAAGTTAAAGAAAAAACAATTTTAATTTTTTGAAAAATTAAAGTTGAGTGATAGAAAAATTAGGGAAGGACAATAAATGGTTGACTGACTTGGTTGTTAATGTCAATATAGTAATATTTTTATTACTGATAATTATTATATATTAGATAATTTTAATGAAAATTATTTAAAAAGGAATAAATTTATTTTATTTTCTTATATAATATTTATTGAAAAATATTAATAAAATTGTTTTATTTTATTAAAATAAATAATTTAAAATTATTTTTATTTAAAATTAATATTTATTTTAAATATATTTTAATTATTATGTTAAATTTTATTCTAAATTTATATATTTTAAATTAATTATATATAAATAGTTATTAAATTAAATTTATTAATTTAATTACAAATTAAATAAAATTATTATGTAAAATTAAATTATTCATAATTTTAATTAATGATTTAATTATATAATATTAAGAAAAATTATTCATAATTTTTATTAAAAATAATATATTAAATAATATATATTAACTAGTAAAAAATAAAAGAAAATAAAAACCATGATTTTCATAATTTTTAAAAATTGGAAAAACCAAAAACTAAAAAACAACCGTCACAGTCGCCAGCCTTCAACGCGACCACCAGAAGCTCCTTCGCCCTCAACGATACAGTCTCCAGCCTTCCCTCTCGCACGCTGCCCTTCTTCTCGAAGA
>JANJEY010000234.1:58546002-58557683 GCA_024703695.1 Erythroxylum cataractarum | reverse complement strand
TGGCAAATTGAACTGAATAGTAGAAATGAAACTTATGGAGTTCAGGTCAGTATATTGAAATCAAAGGTGTCATTTGAAGCTCCTAAACCTAACATAGCCTTTTCAAATCTAATACCACCAATTGTACAAAGGATAGCAAAAGTACCTAGGTCTTTGCATTTCGTAGGGAGCTTTCTTTGAATCACAATAGAAATGCTCTCCCCTATTCTAATCTTTTCAACTCCCTTAAGCTTTTGTTTCCTCTTATGTGTACACAATTCTTTGAGAAATTTATCATAACAAGGTATTTATTTAATAGCATCAAGTAAAGGAATACTTGCTTCACACTTACGAAAAGCCTCAAGGAATTCTTTTTCTTTCTCTTCTTTCTTAGACTTATTCAAACGTTTGAAAAAGGTACAATAGATTTACAAATATGACAATGGAGGAAACTTACATGTTTTTAGTTCTTCCTGTTTTTCAGGAACACTCTCCTTATACTTATGGGGAAAGTTATTGGGTGAGATAATTTCATTATCCTTGCATTCTTTTTTGGATTAACAATTGTTTGAGATGGCAACTTTCCATAACCCGTTGATTCTAAATTACTCACCGTAGTGGCTAATTGGCTAACTTGATTTGCCAAGTCTTGGATACTAGTCCTTGTCTCTTGTTGAAATTGCCATGTCTCCTATTGCAATTGCAAAGTGTTAGAAACTAAAGATTTGACAATATCATCTAAAGACATATTAGAACAAGAATTGGAACTAGAGGGTTAAGATGGTTGTTGTTTTTTTATGACATATGACTACTTGTATTGTTGAAAATTTGGATGCAGTTGATTCACTTGTGAGCTTCCATAACTAAGATTGGGGTGATCCCTCCATCCTGAACTATACATGTTTGAACAAGGATCATATCTCCTTTATGGTTGTCCCAAAAATCCACCTACTGCATTAACGTGTTCAATAGATTCCTCTTAAAGCATAGGACACATATCAGTTGGGTGCCAAACTACTGAACAAATTATGTAAGCCTTCACTGATTGCACATTGCTTACAGTAAGTTGAAGAACAAGAGAGGTTATTCCAGCAATCTATTGGTGTAAATAAGAAACATTCACCTCATTAACATGTTTAGAGGATGAGTTTAATCTTGTTCCAAACTGTTGTGAATTAGCTATCATATTCTTAATTAAATTTTTAGCCTACTCAAGTGTCTTATTCGTCAAGGCACCTCCACTAGCTATATCAATTAGGCTCTTATCCATAGCTAAAAGTCCATTCTATAAGTAATTGCTCGCTAATTTGATGGTTAGGGCAACTTATACATAATCTCTTGAAACGTTCCCAGTATTCGTACAATGACTCTCCTTATTTTTGCTTTATTCTACAAATCTCTTTTCTAATGTTAGAGCTCTTTGATGTTGGGAAGTACTTCTCCAAGAATGCTTTCTTTATGTCATTCCATGTGGAAATACTCCCAAGAGGTAACTAATAGAGTCAATCATTAGTTATATCTTGTAACGATAATGAAAAATGCTCCTAGGTTGATTTGCTCATCTATTACCCCCGAGGGTTTCATAGTTGTGCATATCCAATGGAACCCCTTCAAATGTTTGTTTATATCTTTACCTAACAAACCATGAAAAGTAGGCAAAAGATGTATCATTCCAGACTTCAACTCAAATGAAACATCATTATTTATTGCAGGAAAAGGGATGTGTTAGTCCAAATTAGGAGCAACAAGCTCCTTCAAATTTTGAGCCATGTCTCCTTGTTCTTCGAATCTGAATCACTTGCAAATAACAAATCAAGTCCAATAAGATCCATCTCGCATCTCCTTCCTTTAGTTGCTTTTTTAAATTTCTTTGCGATTTTCACAATCTTTGGATCAAATTGTAAACCAAAATTAGAAGAACGAGTATTATGCATAGATTATGTAGCAAAACAAAATAAAGAAAAGCTAAACCAAAAAAAAATTAAATTTAAAAATTGCGTCAGAAACTAAAACTACCGAAAACTCTTAAAAACTTATCGAATTTGGCCCAAAACCTCAAAGGCTTATACTCCAAAAGATTAATCAGCTTTGTTCAAAACGTCTACTACCTGCAGAAAAAGGGATTTTTGAGCCAGAAATAGATTAAAAATTTTGCACAATGGAAAAAAATTATAACGATAATTAAATTTTTTTTTTAATTTGTCTAATATTATATGTATTTTTCAGTAGTAGGTCATAACAAAATACAAAAAATCAATTAAAACTTATCCCCGACAATCGTGCTAAGATTTGATGAACTTGTCGAGGGTTATCAAAAATAAACCTTACTCCTATAAATTATACTTCTAGTTGTGGGAATAAGGGTCGATCCACATAGAAAGGCAATTGAAAATGTATGTAAATTTCTACTAAGATTGATGGGGGGTTTTGTTTGTTGTGAATAAAATATAAAGCTAATAAAATTAAGCTTAAAGACAATCAATAATACCTAGCTTGGCCAAAGGAAATATTTATCATCAGAACTAACAACTGATCCTTGATACAATGATAATTAATTCCACTTTGAGTATTTATTGGGAACACAAGTATTTCCTATCTTTCCTTACGTGTAGTTAAAAAGTAACACCAATGAACCAGTTAACCCTAATTATTAGACGATCTAAGTCCAGCAGAAAGATTTGATCTAATAACATCATTAAGCAATAGAAAGATCAATAAATCAAAGTTCCTTTAACCACCAGTGATTAAGAGAGATGTAGCCTATTATTCTTCCTAGGATTTAATAACAACACCAACGAAATTACTAAATCCTAGTTGCTACTTGATTAGTTGTAGATTATCAAACACAATTAATTAGTAAGCCTCCTAGCAATCATGAATGATAATTATGATAATAAGCATAAAAAAACAATCGAACTCAAAGTTGAAATTAAAACAATAAATTCATTTAGATCTCACAGTTTTGATGTTCCGAGGTTTCAATTCCTTCGTCCAAGAATGAGATTAGCTACGTAGGGCTATAAAAGAAGCTCTAAGGTGTGAAAAAAGGAGAGACAAGCGTGTGTTGTATGTGTGTGTGCATGGTTTTTTTTAATGTCTTCCCCTCCTCTTTCAAGTAATAAAACCAGTAGATAGAAACCTAGAAAATCTCTTAAAGATATGTCGAATATTGTGACCACAACAAAATATCCAATTAAGGAAAATAATAATAATCCAAATAATAGTATTCTCGATTGAGGGAAGTGGCCTTTCAGTTGATATTTCACGTCGAAGTTGGCTTAGGATGCTTTCTTAATAATCTCCTTGATTATTGTGTAGCAATCTCACGAATTTGGTTTGGATTAGTGCAACAATGTTCACTTCTGGGCTGATTTATGACCTATTCTAGTCAGAGTCGCTAAAAACTCAAAACATAAAAGTTGTAGCTCTCTTTATGGGTTTTCAAACTCCACTTGAATAATCTCAATTGGTTTTTTCATTTGAAAGCTATGGCCCAAATACAATAATGAGTCAAAATTGTCCAGATTTACAAAATTATTTCGTTTTGCTCCTTTTGCTTCCATAACACACCTAAATAAAAAAAACACATAATGAGTAATTTTTGCCCAGTAATAAACATAAAAGAATAAGGATTAGTGGAGAAAAATTCAATACTATACTTCTTATCAATAGACTATCTAAATATGCCCGCTTGGAACACATTTCACTTTTAGCTCTGTTTATCAGCCACCAACAGATGGTCAAATCAAGGTAGTTAATTAAATAGTTGAGATTTACTTGCAATGTTTCACCAATTCAAATCCTATGGATTGAACAAAATGGGTAGCTTGGGTTGAATATTGTTACAACACGAGTTGGCATTCCACCCTTCGGTGCATGTCATTTAAAGTAGTTTATGGCAAGCTACCGCCTTCAATTCTGTCTTATGAACTCGAAACGACAAAAGTGCAAGCATTCGAGGATGTTCTCATAGAAAGGGATAGGATTGTTACGGAGTTGTGTCAAAGATTTTCACAAGTGCAGAATCGAATGAAACAAGTTTATGACAAGAGACATAGGGAGAAGGAGTTTGAGATGGAAGATTTGGTGTATGTCAAGTTGCAACCATATCGTCAATTGTCGATTAGAAATCACAAGAAACAACAACTAGTAGCCAAATTTTATGGACCATTTCGAGTGCTTGATCTGATTAGGAAGGTTGCTTATAAGCTAGATTTGCCTTCTTCTAGTAAGATACACCTCGTCTTCTATATCTTGGTACTTAAAAGATATATTGGAAATTTAGAGATTACATTTGCTGATTTACCTGAGTATGTTGAGATGGGAAATGTGACAACATCTTACTATTTTGAACAAACATGGTTGTGGAAAAACCAAGAGTTTTTGATTTATTAGTAGGGTGAACCTGAATCTAAAGCTAGCTGGGTACATCGAGTCTTTTTCAGTTAAGAATTTCCTAATTTTTCTACTGTTGAGGACAAAGAGGTTTTTAAGGGGTGTGGTATGTTACGTGTCCCAAATCTGTCTCTGGTTATCTCTACCTATTAGGAGTATTCTACTACATTAGGAGTTGATATTTTTCGATAAAGTAGGAGTTGTTATTATGTTAAATATTCATTATATTATTTAGTTAAATTAGGACTATTTAGTGTACGTAGGCTGGTGAATTAGAAATCTATTAAAAAATATATTGCCTCGTTATATTTCTCTACTATACTTCCTATCATCATAGTTTCAGGAAAGCACACAGGGCGTGGACGAAGATGTGGCCAAGCCCATGGAGCGATCCGGGCGCTTAACATACCCTTTCTAGAATATAGAATTTATAGGATTTGTCTAATTAATATAATTAAAGTTGCACTACATATATTTGTAGTTTAATGTCTAGACAGTATGTTTAATTATAATTAGTTTGTGATTAATTTAATAAAAATTAAAAAAGAAAGCCATTTTCTTATGCTCTTCTCCTCCGGTGTCCATAGCCTTTAATATTCAATTTCCTCGTAGAAGCTCGCAACAAATGTTCATGGCTTTTAACAAATGAAGCCAATTGTAATTAGTCTATGGACCCTATTGTGAGGGGCCAGGGAGGTAAAGTAGCTCAAAACATACCCCAACAACAATACACAATGATACCTCCCCTTCACATAGATCGAGAAAGTATTCGGGTAATAATGGTTCTTCCAATATAAATATGAACAAGTGCATTTAAGTACATGACAGTAACATGAACATGGGGTGTCACGAGCGTAGGATTCACGTTTGCGTAGGAACAGGGAAATCTATGTTTTTAGAATGGTTTTTTTCTTTTTTCTTTTTTCTTTTATGTTATCCGGAAACCTTCAACGTGACGTTAACGGTGAGGAATCTAATTAAAGAAGAAGCTTTTTGTGCATGGTGGAGACTGCTCGTTAACTTCTCCCTTTAGTTTAGATGTTTTCCATAGTCCGGTGGTTGTCACCACAGGTTATTATGTAAAGGACTTTACGTAAATTTGTGTTTATTAACAAACCTGATTGATTTAAACATCTCTCCTTACAAAGTTGGAATTTTGAGGGCAGATGCTGAAAGTTCCACCTCTAACTTTGGAAATGTTCAAAGCGCATTTGGTGAGTATTGAAGAAGATGGAGAGGAACTCCAGAAGACAATGGTATATATAATTATACTCTTCTACTTTTCAATGTAATATATTTCCACTCACTTTCCACAAAAGTAATTGCTTTCAGTTTACAATCATAGCTAATACCCTATAATATGGCATCACAGGCCATGCTTGACGTCAACTTCAATTTACAATTGCCATATTCTTAATCTCAGACGATAAAGCAACGAAGGGTATTGCCTTTTTCTTTTTTCTTTTCATCTCTGATAAAAGTTAGTCATTACAGATATAGCATTACGTACCTTGAAGGAGTATTGCATGAAGAACTTGTGAAGGCTATAGTGAATTTGGTAATGGATTAAAAATTCAAATGTTTATGAATTCAACTAATTAAAGGACTTCGCTTAATTTCCACAAGCCTTTAATGTCTCGCAGGTCAAACCATTTCTTAGAAAAATTTAAACATTTTATCTCTATATATTAATTGGTGATGTTCAGATTATATTATATAAAAGAAAAGGTCTGGAACCTCTCATATATTTAACAATTACCTGGAAGTTACAATTTCAGTCCCCATTATGACTATTCATTTCGTAAGTACCCCACTTGCTTCGATTGTGAGTATTATTATTATCATTCTTAGAATTTAAGGAAGAAAGTCAAGGATGGTAGCTCCAGATTCCAACACTCCTTTGTCAGGGGCCAAATGTTGACCTTCCATATTTTTTTTTGAGATCTTGCCACTAAATAGGGAATCGTATTTAAAAATATCTATAGAGTTTGTATTGGTTGTTTCCTTTTTTTTTTGAAGTTCTTTAGTAAGAATTATATCTATAATCTTAATCTCGGTCTGTTTTGGACCACAATTTTGGGGGTTAAGAGCGAGTCAAGGACACCTTTAAAATGAATCGAGAACGAGAATGTGAAATTCAAAATCTTAAATTACATATCATACCAAATTTCAAGAAATAATTTCATTTTGTATTCTTTATATTATACTATATTATAATTTATGGCTTATTTGCACTTTGAAAACACCGTAAACGAGGTGGTGAAAGCCTCTGGATGTTTGCAACTACAGCATTGACTTTGTATGCCAAACGTGTAGGCGCTAATTACAGCTATTGATTTGTCACTAAAAACCCAAAACCCTTGTTCCAAACGTCATTTTGTCTTCACAATCAAGCGACACCCTTTTCATGCAACATACTATTTGGTGGATTGGTCGATGATACTGTTTTAAAACTAGAGATGGGCAAAAAAAATAAAAAAATAAAAAAATAAAATTTACTGGCTTCCAGACAGAAACCTAAAGAGAGAAGGGTCATTAAGCATATAACCTAAACAGATAAAGACATCGTAAATAAGTAAAAGTCAAGTCTTAGGAAAGCTTTAGGAGACTGTACTTTTCAACGATACGACAAAGCCAAAGTCTTTGAATCTTAGATTACGCACGCATACACATAACAAAGGAATACAAAGATGCCGTACACGATTATATCAAAATTAATACTCCCTCCGATTCATAATAAGAGTCGTTTTAGATATACATTTTAATTATTTAAAATAAGTGTCATTTTTGACTTTGTATGTATGTTTATAACTTTTTTTCCAAAATTAACATTTCATTTTTTTCTGATCTTAATTATACAGATCATAATTTCAAGATAATTTCTCTAACAATTTTATTTAAGATGTTGATTATCGAGGTAATTTTATTGGAGTATTAATAAGAGTATATTTATAATTTTATTAACTTTCTTAATAAACGTGTATTTTTCTAAAACGACTCTTATTATACATCGGAAGGAGTATAAATTATGTGTATAAATTAAGAATTGGAATTTAATCGAAGAAGGTGGATGGGAGTCCAACGATGGAAGACGCCAACGCAACAAGAATTGTAAGGGAGAGCGCAGTGCCAGCGACGACCGTCTGTCTAATAATTTTAACAAAAGATCTCGCCCTTTAATGGAGCATTGTATTCCACGAGGACTCTAATTATCAGAAAATTAGCTCCCGACTCAAGCCTGCTTCCTTTTTGTCAGTAACTTTACTCTTTTTACTCTCTCTCTCTCTCTCGCTCTCTCGTGGCTGTCTACATGACCGGGTCGGCTAGACTACGATAATTTGAGACTTGAGAGTATGTTTGTGTAGAAAGCGCTCTGGCTTTGCTGTATGTGAATCCCTTTTCACAATTTTGGGGCTCTCTTTCTCTACAGCTTCTGGAAGTGTAAGAATGGCTGAGTTTGTATACGTAGTTAACAAGGTGCTGACACGAATCCTTAATACTTCTGTTTCATTCTAGCTTTCTTATCTTTATTTTTTGGAGTAAAGCAATGGGTATTTTGTTAAATGCCAATATTTTCCTTGGTAGGTGGTCTTATGTGCTTGTGTTTAAGTTCACCCGGCTTTAAAGGACAGTACTTTGTTTTCCCTTTTGTTATAGCGGTTTAATGTGTCGCAAAAACTGTTGTCTTGCAACTATTCTTATGTTGTCCTAGATTGGTGAGCGTGGAAGCTGTTCTAAATGGATTTTATTTGCTTAGATGTGTTCGTGTTCCGATCTGGGTTTGATCGAGTTTCATCGTCGTTGATATTCGTAATTAGTGAGCTTATGTTGTTGGCATTCATTCTTCAGCTTATAGCTATTTCATTCACAGTTTCCATTCCTAAAAATATGAAAAGAAAAGAACTTCACCTTCTATTTGTTTTTGATTGTCATTGGCCGACCTTGTCGGAAGGCACGTGGAGGAAGGGTTGAAGAGGACGTGGGTCTCTGTCTTCTGCACCTTATTGCAATTTCTTTGATCTTTGTTTTCTCTTGAAGTTAATTAGTTTCCGTTTTAAACATTTTCGCCCATAAAACCTATTTTTGCTCTATTCTACTTTGATTTAGAACTATTTGACGTTATACCAAGT
Organism: Erythroxylum cataractarum; assembly: GCA_024703695.1. Lineage (NCBI taxonomy): Eukaryota > Viridiplantae > Streptophyta > Magnoliopsida > Malpighiales > Erythroxylaceae > Erythroxylum > Erythroxylum cataractarum. The sequence goes on along the minus strand of JANJEY010000234.1, from coordinate 58,549,179 downwards.
TTGTAGTATTTCTAAATTCCCCCATTAATAACATCTCCCTGCATTTTGTGTTCCAGGGTACGGTAATCATAAAGCCTCCTAAGAAATCTTCGATTTTGTTAAGGATGATAGTTTTGATGTTCACAATGGTTTGCGGGGTTTATGCGTGCTTTGTTTGTCTGAAGCAAATAAGTACACAAAGTAAAATAGACATCGAAGATATCCAAGTCATTGATGGGCCAACTCCTGATCCTGAACCTATACGATTACAAATTCCTGGGGCACATTACCCTGATCCTAAAACTTTTAACAGGTAATTTAGAACTTCAGTTCTTTGGCTTTGAGCTTGAATTTTGATAAGACATACTTGAATTTTTGTATTTGGCACAACTGTCAGGTCTGAGTGCCAGCATAATCCTGTACAATACTTTGCAATATTATCAATGCAAAGATCTGGAAGTGGATGGTTTGAGACCTTGTTGAATAGTCATGTTAATGTGAGCTCAAATGGGGAGATATTCTCTGTTTTAGACAGGAGGAAGAATAGTTCCTCCATTCAACAGGTTCTGGATAAGGTCTACAACCTAGACTGGTTCACCAGTGCTTCCAAGAATGAATGCTCTGCGGCATTCGGCTTCAAGTGGATGCTTAATCAGGTAGTGTAAACTGTTCATGTTGTAGTTTATATTTTATATATGCCAGTATTGAGAAAACTATCTGGTTCAAATGCTGCAGGGGATAGTAAAGAAGAAAATTTGGTGACAATAATGCCAAGGTTTTAGCCAGAGTTTTGTACTAGTCTCAATTTCTATAGTATCCTATATGTTTCCTGCCATAGCTTGTTTTAGCAAATAAGCCTCCCTTTTATTGACAAGGAAACTGTAATGCTCTTTGTAGTACAATCTCTTTCTGTGGAATTAAATATGACTAGAATCTGCTGCTTCTGCCAATTCTTGAACTGACTTCACCTCTCCTCTTTGAACTCTTTCATGTATATCTTGCTATACTAGCTTAACCTTAATCCATAGCCTAGTGTTCACATCACAAGGATAGTTGAACTTCAGATATAATTGATGATGAAATCAAATTACCAACTTTTGAGGATATGATTTTGCAACATGTAAATTGTCTATTCTATGCAATTTAATCCGGGCCTCTGATGTAAAATTGGTTTAATGTTTTCGATTCAACAGATTTTAGCTGATTCACGGTAAGCAGGTGCATTTGAGTATCTCTGTTGCAATTGCAGGATATCTAATCAATTAAACCACTCAAAAGAAATTTTTTTAGATATGCTCTTAATTGTACAAATGAATGCACCAGGCAATATATGAATTATACTTTTCTGTTTTTAGATGTTGTCTAACGATCTCATTAGCAAACACTACAGGGCCAATTTGTAATTTTACTCAAAAATACACTCTGAGTTCTAGTGCATTTTCTTAAAACATATTGTTTCTATGATTGAAGGAGAGGTTAGACTTTTGATTCTTTGTACTGGAAATTGTCAGATGTTATTAGCCTCTAATGATTTCATGGCTTATGCAGGGAGTAATGGTGCATCACAAGGACATTGTAGACTACTTCAACCGCAGAGACGTATCAGTAATATTTCTTTTCAGGAGAAATCTATTACGTCGTATGGTGTCAGTTCTTGCAAATTCATATGATCGATATGCTAAACTATTGAATGGGACACACAAGTCCCATGTTCATTCAGATGAAGAGGTATCCCAGCATTCCTTCATTTTAACCTCTTTAATCTCTCATGAAAAAGAAAAAATTAGTTCTTTAATGTGTAGCTGTATTTTCGTTTCGCAGGCTAAAACACTGTCAAAGTACAAACCTAAAATAAATTCTACGTTATTGATAGATGATCTGAAGAAAGCAGATATAATGGCTGCAAGAGCTTTAGAATACTTCAATAGCACTCGGCACATTGTCTTGTACTATGAGGATCTTGTTACAAATCGTACGGTAAGTCCTGATTGGTGTATGAACAATCAACCATATCAATTTTCTTAATCATGAAGTTGGCTGCTCCATTATAAGTCATTGTACTTCATGCAATCTGAATGTGCACTGTTCACCAATTTTTGATGCAGAAACTTCAGGATGTTCAAGAATTTCTCAGGTTACCGAAGATGGAGCTAACAAGCCGTCAGGTTAAAATACATAAAGGTTCATTGTCAGAATTTGTTGAGAACTGGGAGGATGTCTTCAAGAAACTTAATGGATCAGAGTACGAGAGTTTCCTCCAAGCTGACTATTAGAGTTGGTGAATCTGCTAATTTTGGCACAATGTGAATATGGAGTTAACTAACTTATGCAACAACCAGTCGGTTCATTGCTATACCCATTCTTCTCAACTAGTTGTTGGTCCCTATACACAAAAAATCCTGTTCAGCGTCTTGTTGATCATGTATACAAGCAATCTAGCCTTACATTAACCAATCCCAAGTAATTGTTCCATAAGCTGCCCTGTTTCTTAATCTTCTATTCTTTTTGAGTGACTAATTTGAAGCTGGTCAATTTTGTTCTGTAAGATGCAGTCATGTTTCAAGTACCGATTGAATGAAAAATTTCAATCTTTCAGCAACTTTAGCAGTGACTACTATAGTATTGCGCTCTGTCACTTGTTCGAAAACTTGGTGGTAAGTTACCTCTTGACTTTTGAGTATTTATTAACGACAATAGCTGTTTACAGTTTGAGATAATATGGTAAAGCTCTACAAATTTATTATTCTTATTAATTATTAATTATTATTATAAGTTTTCTACTTATTATTAATCTTATTAATTATTTTACTCTTATTTTTATTATTAAATTTCTTATTATTATTAATTTTCTTCTTCTTCTATTTTATTATTATTATTATAAAAAATAAATTTCTTCTTATTATTATTATAAAACTAAATTCTTATTATTCTTATTATCATTATTATAAAAATTAATTTTCTTCTTATTATTAGTATTATTAAATTTATTATTATTATTATAAATTTTCTATTTATTATTATAAATTTTATCAATTATTTTTATTACTTCGAGAAGAAGTGGAAGAAGGATAAAGTAGTGTAGTGTTGAATAAGAATAGTAATTCTTGGAGTAGATAAAAATAAGTAAGGATTAGTATGAGCTATTTTTCAAACTTACATAATATATATCCTTAATGATTAGTTATTTTGTATTTGTTT
>JANJEY010000234.1:58500999-58511083 GCA_024703695.1 Erythroxylum cataractarum | reverse complement strand
TGAGTTGAGTGAACCATCGATGATGGTTTCTCGCTGAGTTCGCAAACTCACCCAACATTGCAAATATTTTTCAGGACAGAGATAGTAGGCTCCTAGCTCCAGAGATAGACTGTTCCCACCGTGTGGATCTAGTTGGAAAGAGAAGTTATGGTATACAGGTCGGTCAGCTGGGATTGTTTTGGGGATGACCTAGTATAGACTTTTGTATCAGTATTATTTTTAGAATAATGTATTCAGACAATGGAAAACTGATAGTCTAGTAAATTTCTATTTTGATAATATGAAATGAGAAAGTATTTTGGGTTCAAAGATTAGTGACTTTTATATTGATGCCATGTGGAACATAGTTGGGTTTGCTGGTAGTGCGCCCTTATCGTAGGTTATGCATCGGAACGGCCCACAGGCGTCCCGATGCGTACCTTATAGTAAGGGGGCGCTAGAATTCTTATATATATGTATATCTTGATGATATTTTAATAGCTTCTGAAGACATTCCAAATCATTTAAAACATCTAGATAAATTTGTTGATATTTGTCTAGAACATAGATTAGGGTTATAAAAAAATCTAAAATTTTACAAAATAAAGTATATTTCTTAGGTATGCAAGTAGATGAACAAGGAATAGAACTTCAGGGTCATATATTAGAAAAGATTTCAAAATTTCCTGATAAATTAATAGATAAAAAGCAAGTGCAAAGCTTTTTAGAAATATTAACATATGCATCTGATTTTATACAAAATTTAGCTCAATTACGAAAACCTTTTCAAGATTTACTTTAAAAAGATAAGATATTTAGCTTTACCCCAGAATTATAATTTCAAGTAAAAGCTATAAAAGGATTATTCAAAACTTTACCTAAATTATATTTACCTAGTAACGAAGATAATTTAATATTAGAAACTGATGCTCAGAAAATTATTGGAGTGGAATCTTAAAAAAGATAGATTATAACAATAATGAAAAAATAGGAGAAAGTATATGTCGATATTGTTCTGGAATATTTACAGATACTGAAACTAGATATCATATCAATGAAAAAGAATTATTAGCGGTGGTAAAAAGCTGTAAATTTTATTATTATTTTTTACTCCCAAAAAGATTTTTATTAAGAACTGATAATATTCAGGTAAAAGCATTTATTACTAATAATCTTCCAAGTAGGCTTGAATATAAATGTTCGATTAGATGGCAAACATTAATTTCTGATTATATTTTTGATATTGAAATTGTTAAGTCTGACAAAAATATTTTAGCAGATTTTCTTACCAGAGATAGAAGACCATCGACGTCAAATACTTGAAGAAATTGGACATATGGATACAGAGATAAAATTGATTAACGATACAGTCTCAAACTTTCTTGATTTTGCAAATCTCCCTGGATTGACAAGAGAAGTCTCTAATTTGATAAAACGATGTAGTAATCTTATCCAAATGAACATTGATAACTATGAAAATTTAAGTCTCAAAATAGTGGAATATAAAGTTCAATTTGCAACTCTCAAGTCAGATATTTTCACACATCCAAAAATAGATGCTCTCAAACAACTTTCTCTTGACAAAATAAACAGTGATTTAAGACCTCATACCGATACACCTTCTAATTCTTCAACAAAGTTACCAACCACTTCACAGATATTAAAAAAAATATCTATAATTCTTCCAGAGATAGCACAACAACAACAGATGATGAAAAATTCATTTCAATTGACCAATAGCGAAAACCAATATATTGATTTCTCATGATTGTATCCTAGAATCAATATATATATATATATATATATATATATATATTTCGTGATTTTGGAAATTGACGTGAGAATTTAGTAATTTTAATAAATCATTTTTGGTTCATTCTATATCGAATCATAACATGAATATGTTATAGACAGATTTATCCTGTACGGAATGGGGATTAAATTTCTCCTTCTTTTGAGTTTCGAAAACATTATTAAAAATTTTAACTGAGTAAAATATTTGTCATTTCAAAATTTATGAGTTGCCAAATAACTAATTAATATGCAGGTTCAATGAACCTAGTCATGGGGAGGCAAATAACTATTTTTAAGCATCCTTTTTATCTTTTTCACGTAGAGTTGAATATATACAATCATACGCTGTGGACTGTAAACCCATACTAAAAACCGAAACGAGTTTTCGGCAACTTGAGGGGTTAACTCAACACTCCAACATGACACATGCCTAAGCATGCCTGAGCATTCGCGTTGTTAGTTGGAAAGCTGACACTGCCTCCTGACCTTTCCCTGGTTTTTATTTTTATTTTAATAATTAATCTTGCACGAACCCCGCTGCGTTAATGACATTAAAATGTGGAAACATTAGATGGAAGTTTCTGAATATGCACGAGAATGTTTAAAGATGATATTATTATTTAAAAAGAAGTTTGTAATTTTTTTATAATTATTATTATTGGACCACAAAATCCATGTTAACTAAAGGAGAATTTGCATGAGAGTATGTAGTTCCATTAATATATATTAGTAAGAATGTATCTTTAAGGGACTAACTTGTGCTTAATGTTTTAAACAAAAAAATGTGGTACGAATAGCTTCTATATTTCTTGTTTAATTATGCATATCGTACACATTACTTCTGGTTCATCAAATCTGAGTTAACTAAGATCTGTATGGAGATGGAGGTTTTCCATAACAATTAACCTAGTGACAATATGTTGAAGGAGAGAAGGATATAAAATGGTCCGTACTCATGCATGTTAAAGCATAAAAATAAACGACACACATGCATCTGCAAAGTGGAACGCACATTTCGAGCTAGCTAAGCTCCGCCTCAACTTATGGCTTATTTAATCTGGCGAAGTGCACTTTTAAGCCTTGCATGGAGGCTTCAACCCTCTATAAATACCAGGGTGAAGTGAGTGTGTCTAGCAAGTCAGTTGCCTAGCTAGCTAGTTGATTCCATTGAATTCTTGCTCATTTCCCGATCCTCAATAAAAAGATTTCCGAAACTCTTGCCTACCTCCATCTTTGCTTGCTATAAGATGGCACAATTGAAATTGTTCTTTGCCTGTGTTCTGTTCCTATTCACTTTGTGTCAAAACCTTGAGTGCATTGAGGGAAGGCACTTGAAGTTAGAGAGAAAGCATACTTCCTCAAAGCATGAAGTTGTGTTCGTTACCGACAAATTGCATGTTGATGCCGATTCTGGTAATAAGACGGTAGCCACGGTGGTAAATGCAACTAACACTTCCCCATCTTCAGATTCTCCGTCTGTCAGCCCACCGACGCCCCCAGTTGGCGTCAACCCTCGTCTGTCTCCACCAGGCCGTGACGTTGAGGACTTCAGGCCAACTGCTCCAGGTCACAGCCCAGGGGTTGGCCATTCCATCCATAACTAGGGCAACTTTTCTGTGCACGGTCACTTTCAGTCATTGTTGTAATTGTCTTAGTCAATGCTTTAAATTTACTTTCTTCTCTAAAGTCACACAAAAATGAAAAATATTCCCTTTCTGATTGTATAAATGCTTTGAATCCACTAATAAAATTTCAATTCCTTCTGTAATTTTCAGACTGGTATAAGAATAACCACGATATGACTATATGCGAATGTGGTTCGGGCTAGAGGTAGTTAAAGCCTTCCCATTTCTTAAGGAAAAACATTCTGACCAGCTTATTATATCAACCAACGCTAAAGTGGCTTCCAAATCAATATAAGAAATCTACTTAGATCTACTAGATTTATCTACTAAAATGTTTTTCTATGTATGTTTATTCATTCCTTGAAAAAAACCAAATATGTCGAAGATCAATCAGCTGAAAATAATCACTATATTTGAACTTGACTCTATATATGTTGGAGGGATTAACGTACAACCAACAGTAATATTATTAAAGTTAATGCATGTATGTGATAGTTATAATATTTGGCATTTTTATTCAGCCATTTCTTGGATTCCTGCACAATAATAGTTCATCAGATGTCGAATGAACTATTCTAAAAAAACACGAATTCCCTTAACCAAGCTGTGAGGCAGGATTACATTATCGCGGTGTTTGCATGGAGACCGAAAGGTATTGCCTTGAAAGCATATAGGGCTTATCCCATGTTAGGACATGCATTAATCACACCTTTGAGGTTATAACTTCATCTCATTGCCCTAATAGACACTTTTAAGTTTTAACATACGTACATATTGTCTTGCACTTTAGATATTATAGCTTGCTGAAGTTTTAGGAGTCCATGAAATATTTGCTTCACTAACTCTTTCTCGAGGAATAAAGTTTATGTCCAGAAACGCGGCCTTTTGAATTTTTTCTGTCTTGTTGAACCTTAGAGTTATGTATTCGTTATGCTTGAAAGTCAAATTGTTGTCCTTCTCTAAGCTAGTATTAGCAAGTACACATATTCAAAGATGACCTTCGATTAAATGAGCGATTTTTTGACTCGTCTAAACGTTCTAACTTAGTAAAATTTAATCTTTCTATTTCTTTGTTCATTCATATTTATTGAAATATGAAGTATTTTTTCATTAGATCAGTTTTTTATTCTTTTTCTCTCACATGATAGTTAAGTTTGTTATTCTTATTTTAGGTTTACACATTTTAGATCTGTCTTATGATGAGATGTAAATAATAAACTGTAGTTTTCTTTCTTATAAGCACACAATCTTCGTGCTTGTTTTTCATTTATATATATACTAAATTTTTGTACACGTAAAAGTAATGAAGAGAAAACTTTCTCATCTACTGTATTTCCTCTTCTTCATTCTATTTTTTGTTTCAATGGAAGAAAATTAAATCTATCATAGTTTTCCTTCTTGCTTATAATTTGATCATAGTATCAGAGCTGACTTCTAAAATCTGAGAATCTTACTATTTTTAAACCTAATCACTTGTCTTACTCTTTGTCATGGATAAAAATGATGAAGTTGTTGATCCCACAAATAGGACTACAAATATGACTTAGAATTTTGATGATCCTTTATTTTTACAAGGATTCGATAACCCTAGAATGACCCTCGTTATTGTATTGCTCAACGATAACAATTTTTTGACATGGAACAGATATATAAAGAGAGCTCTAGTAGCTAAGAACAAGTTGGGTTTTATCAATGGTAGCTTAATAGAGCCAATAGATGAAGCTACTCGTTCGAAATGGAGAAGGGTGGATGAAATGGTTAGCTCATGGATAATCAGTTCCATGTAGAAAGATATAGCCGAAACCTTTATTTACTTTACCTCTACTAGAAAACTTTGGCAAGAGCTAGAGGAACAGTTTGGTAAAAGTAACGGTCCTCAGAACTTCCAAATTCAAAGACATATCTTGTTTATGAATCAAGGTAATTCCTTTGTTGTTATGTATTACAGTAAGATGAAAAAACTATGGGAAGGATAGAATGTTCTTCAAACTATTCCTTAATGTTCTTGTGGTGCTATGAGAGATTGTTCCTATAATGCTACTGAAAATTTTGTAGACAATATATCTCAGACTAAACTCATTCAATTTCTTATGGGTTTAAATGAAAGCTATGACAATGTTAGGAACTAGATCTTAGTTCTTGAACCTATACCTTGAGTCAATAAGGCTTACTCAATGATTCTGAGGGTAGAAAAGCAGAAGATTGTACAAACATACTTTTCAAAAAACACTAAAGTAAGTGCTATGATGGTTAAAGGAATTCGATATGGAACTGATGTAAATAGAAATGTTTCCTATAAGAAAAGGGAACTACATAAGAAGGATGATAGAAGCTGTGAATATTGCAAAGGAGGAGGACATACCAAGGATACGTGTTTTAAGCTTCATGGATATCCAGATTGGTATAAATAGTTAAATAAGGACAGAGTAGCAACTACAAAATGAGTGAACATGGTTAACAATCCTTTTGAGGATAATCCTAGTGATGATATGAAAGAATCAGTAACATAGTGCCCACCTGCAGTCACAGAAATGCTTCAACAAGAGATTGTCATGATTTTAAAAAGGAAGCAGATGGAAACAATAGAACAAATGAACTTTGCACAGATCTCAGATTTTGCTGGTAATTTTGTCCTAGAACCTATATCTGATGAGCTTAAAGATGAATGGATTGTAGACACTGGTGCAACTAATCATATATGTGCATTTAAACACTCATTCACTTCACACAAAACTTTAACCAGAAAAATTCTTGTTCATTTACCTTAGAGAACTATCAAACAAGTCAACTCATGCGGTTATGTGATTATGCATAACAACATTAAATTGAAGAATGTTTTGCACATTCCTGATTTTAACACAACCTATTGTCAGTAAGTAAATTGACTGAGAGGGAATTCTTGTGCTGTAACTTTTATCTGAAGTGTTGCATTTTCAGGACCTGAAGACTAATAGAGTCCTTGGAGTGGGCAAATTGAAGGGAAACCTATACATACTTGATTCCAATTCATACACATTAGAAATTATCCATAGATACTACAATTTTCTTAATCCACCTAGTAGAGTAAATGTTTGCAGCTTAAACAATATAGTTGATGTCAATATTCATACTTGGCATCAAAGATTGGGGAATCCTTTAGACATTGTACTTAAACGTTTACCTTTTATGAAAGAGATTGAAATTTCTATTGATTGCAGTATTTGCCCTCTTGCAAAACAAACTATATTACTTTTACACAAAGCAGTAGTAATGCCAATCATATTCTTGAATTAATTCATGTTGACATATGGGCACCATATAAACATTCTAACATGACAAGAGTACATTATTTCCTCACTTTGGTAGATGATCTATGTAGATGTACATGGACTTTTTTTTAATGAAACATAAAAGTCAAACCACATCCATTTTGAAGAATTTTATTGTCATGGCTAAGAATCAATTTGAGAAATCAGTCAAAAGAGTTAGAACTGATAATGGTTTAGAGTTAGTGGGAGAGAAATTCAACAGATTCTTAGAGACTTTTGAGTTATACATGAAAAAACCTGTGTCGACGTACCTCAGCAAAATGGAATAGTAGAAAGAAGGCATAGATTCATACTCCAATTAGCAAGATCCTTAATGTTTCAATCTAGAATTTCAATAGAATTTTGGGGGGAAGCCATTTTACATGTCACTTTTCTTTTAAACGGTTTACCTACAACTATCCTACATTGGAAAACTCCCTATGAGATTTTGCACAAAAGGAAACCCTCCTATGATAACCTCAAATGTTTTGGATGTCTATGCTTTACAACAAGTACCTTAACTCACAAAGACAAGTTTTCTTTGAGAGTTTTTAGTAGTGTTTTCTTGGGGTATTTATGAGGGCAAAAGGGTTTTAAGCTTTATGATCTAGACAACAATAAAATGGTTATTTCTAGAGATGTTACATTTCATGAACACATTTATCCTTTTGCAACCAAGGAAGATTATAACATTACGGCCCCAAGTAGTCAATTCCTTTACCTATTATACCTGACAGCCCAAATGAATTCATAGAGGAGGATGTTATATGTGACAATCTTATTGAGCATACACAAACAGAAGTCGAGAATGATGATGATCAGCTGCAAACTAGTAACTCACCCTTACCTACACCCACAGCTGAAACAACTCCCACTAGACATAGTACAAGATTGAGAAAACCTCTAACTTGGATGAACGACTATGTATCAAATGTTGAGCATGGTATATGAAGCTACCGAAAACCCCTACATGTCCATAACCTTACTAGATATACTTCTTTTACCTACTCATACATTATACCGAAACACCTATGAAATGCACATATATGTTTTGTTGCAAATTTGTCTGAAATGCAGGAGCCAATATCATACCAGGAAGCAAAAATCAATCCAAAATGGGTGAAAGCTATGAGTGAAGAAATTGAGGTGTTAGAAAAGAACAAAAAATGGGAGATCACTGAGTTACCCGTAGGCAAGAAGCCTATAGGATGCAAGTGAATCTTCAAGGTGAAATTAAAGGAAGATGGGAAAGTTGACAGATTCAAGGCAAGATTGATAGCAAAAAGCTACAATCAAATAGAAGGGGTAGATTTTCATGAAAGTTCTTCACCTGTGGCTAAGGTAATGACTGCCAGAATTTTTTTTACCATTGTCGCATCAAAGTCATGAAGTCTACACTAACTTGATAGTAACAATGCATTTTTGCATGGTTATTTGGATGAAGAATTTTTTATGTCATTACCAGAAGGATATGATAAGGCTAAACCAACTTAAGTATGCAAATTAAGGAAATCACTATATGGCCTCAAACAAGCCTCTAGACAATGGAACATAGAAATGACAATGAAATTACAAGAGTATGGTTTTAAGCAATCATGTCATGATAATTGCCTTTTTATCCTTTCTAAATCTGATATATTTCTTGCTTTGCTAGTATATATGGATGATGTTCTAATTACAGGAAATTCTGAAGGAGTGATTGTAACAGTCAAATCTTTTCGGATGATAAATTTACCATCAAAGATCTTCAACATGCAAAATACTTTCTTGGTTTAGAAATCACAAGGTCTGAAAATGGTATTTATGTTAACCAAAAGAAATATGCTCTGGATTTAATTCAAGATGCAGGGTTGATGGGAAGTAAACCTATTGCTACACCATTAATGAAGGGGCACAAGATGAGCATTGATGATGGTCCAAAGTTAGAAGATCCTTATTCATACCGACAGTTAGTGGGAAAATCACTCTATTTGGGATATACAAGACTTGACTTGGCTCATGCTACAAAATAGCTTAGCCAATACGTGCATGATCCTAGGAAACTTCATTTAAAGAATGCTTTGCATGTTTTGAGATATATCAAGAACAGTCCTTCCTTAGGACTGTATTTTTCAGCAAACAATTCTTTAAGATTAGAAGCCTTTTGTGATGCAAATTGAGGATCTTGTATTGATAGTGGAAAATCATTAATAGGGTACTGCATTTTTCTGAAAATTTTTCTTGTTAGCTGGAAAACAAAGAAGTAGACCACAATGTCAAAATCCTCAACTGAAGCAGAGTACAAATCCATGGCATCAACAGTATGTAAATTGCAGTGGATATCCTATATCATGAAAGATTTTCAAATTCCAAAATCACTTCCTATTCCTCTTCACCGTGACAATTAGGCTGCACTACATATAACAGCCAATCTAGCTTTTCATGAAAAAACCAAACATCTAGACATTGATTACTACATTGTAAGAGAACAATTCAAGCTATGCTTCATTTCACCTAGAAAAATTCCTTCATCTCAGCAATTGGCAGATTCTTTCACAAAAGTTCTAAGTGCTCCATTCTTTAACAAGTTGGCTTCCAAGTTAGGCCTTTGTGATTGTTATAAGGCCTTAACTTAAGGAGGGGATGTTGAAATATGAAGAATTTTTTATTAGATCAGTTTTTTATTCTCTTTCTCTCACATGGTAGTTAAGTTTGTTATTCTTGTTTTAGGTGTATATATTCTAGATCTTTCTTATGATGAGGTGTAAATAATGAGCTGTATTTTTCTTTCTTATAAGCACACAATCTCTGTGCTTGTTTTCATGTATATATTTACTGAATCTTTATACACGTAAAAGTAATGAAGAGAAAACTTTCTCATCTATCGTATTTCCTATTCTTCATTTTGTTTTCTGCTTCAATGGCGGAAAATTAAAACTGCCATTGTTTTCCTTCTTACTCATAATATGATCAACATTCATCGTGGATTTTATTTGTAATAACATACAAACCAATTATTAAAAAACTCAATCGGCTCGGTCTATTTAACTGTAAAAATTTTGAACCGTTTCACTTTTTAGTTTGTTTTTTAACTTTTGGTTTTATTTATTTTAATAACTTTTGTTATTAAAATCTGATCAATTTATTAATTAATCAGTCAATTTTAATAAATTAGTAAGTTTTCATAGATCAAAATAAACTAAATAATTTTTATTTAATAGTTTTTCCAATTAAACTTCAAATTTTTGATAGGTAATAAAGATAATTTCTTTTAATCATATTTTAAATTTTATTTATTCTTTAGTCGATTTTATGACTGTCTGATTAAACCTTTTAAACCTTAAATATCTTGTTTTATATTTAAACCTTAAACCTTCTAGTTGTATAAATTTAACTTTCGGTTTAATTTTTAAAATATTA
>JANJEY010000234.1:58484369-58494830 GCA_024703695.1 Erythroxylum cataractarum | reverse complement strand
CATGTTTGTTGCAATAGTGGAGGTTATTGACCATATGTGATGATGCTCCTAAATCAACCAACCATATACAATCATTAGCTGCATGGTGAATATGAGTTTGTTTCGTATTATTACCTGCAAAATTTGCCAGCCCGCTTAACTTTACCTCTCCAGTAGCTTTCCCTTTGATGGCTTTAGATATTTCTTGTTGTGTGAAGATGGCTAGGTCTTGTGGGATCTGTCCAGCCTTCTCAGTGCCTTCATTAGTTTCTTGTTAGATGTTTGCAGGTGTATCACTGCTCATGGCCAGGTGCGCTCTATTTTTTTGCCCCTTTAGTTCTTTATACCAGTCGGGCACCCCGTGTATCTTGAAGCATGTTTCTATGGTATGGCCAATCTTCTCACATTTTTCAAAATATTTATCTTCCTTTTTAGGAAAATGTTTTCTGCCATTATGGTTGCTATTTCTGTTTCCTCGTTTGAAGCTTGAGTTAGTCTGTCGCACCATCATAGCTACATTCAAGTTTCTGTCGTCGTTAGCATTCACCATCCTTTGTCTTTTGACTGTTTGCATCATAGCAAAGGCTCGATTCACTATAGGCAAAGGCTCCATCAACATAACCTGATTTACTACATGCTCATATTCCTCATTTAGGCCCATCAAAAACTGCACCAATCTGTGAGTGTTTTATTTGAACATAATTGCTTTGGCAGCATATCAAGTACACATGGGGGTAGGGTCTAGGCTTGCTAGATCATCCCAAAATTTCTTTAACTTTGTATAGTATGCAGAAATAGTAAGATTACCTTATTTGAAAGAGCTGATTTCCCTTTCTATTTGGTACAACATCAGACCGTTAGCTTCTTCGAATCTTTCCTTCAGTTCTTCCCAAAGTGCCTTAGCAGTGGGGAATGAGAGGAAGGCATCACTGAGCTCCTTGGTCATGGAGTTAAGAATCCATGATTTAACCATGGAATCTGCCTGTCTCCATCTAGTAAGTAATGTTGCGTCTTCTGTTGGTTGTGTGCATGTTCTAGCCACGAAGGAGAGTTGGTCTTTGGCACATAGAGCAATCATCATTGATTTGCTCCAAGTTAGGTAGTTGTTACAATTGAAAAGAGCGGTAACAAGGATAGCTCCTGGATTTTCATTATTTGTAATAGAGTATTTTTTCTAGGTCTGGATTAATGGTGTCACTCTCAACTGTATGTGACATTGTTGATGTATGGGTGTTGTAACTTGGATCAGACCTTAGGCTCTGATACCATGAAAAATAAGAGGTTTACACTGATGAAGAAAACATTTATTTCATCATGCGTTGATATGTACAGTGGGGGGATATTTATACTTGAGGGAAAGCTATTTGCTACTGGTATCTGTACATTGAAGACGATGATTTGCTACTACTGTGTGCGCTACTGCGTATGGAACCCATAACAAAATTGTCAGGGAATATTCTACTGCTATATACAAAGGACAAAAGTAAAATGTTGGAAAAGAAATGCTAAATAAACAACTGGGTCTAGAAATAAAACGTTGGACGTCTGGGGGAATAAAATGTTGGGTCTATTTTTAGGAGTTTCAGGCCATCTCCAATGGAGTTGATCCGTATGTTAGCCCACTTCCATATTCAGCAGCCCACTCTTTAACCTAACTCTCTTATCAGTTGCAATTAAAAATTGCTAGGAATGGATGTAAATGTGAAACTTTCATTGTTAAAGTTGTTCTATAAACCAAGCATAAGATTATAGCTAGTATTATTCTATATATCCTAGTGAATATGAGTATTCTTATCAATATGAAGTTTAACAATCCTATATTATTCCACATTTAATGACTGATTGAGTGCAGATTTACAGTTTTCTTGCTTTTAAACCATTTTGTATGTAAGAAATAGGGACTCTTACAAATAAGCTTTAAAGTGATAGCTTTAATATGTGTAGATCATCTTTCCTCTTACAAACAATCAAGAGTCTCCCATGATTCAAATTATCAAAATTTTGAACCAATCTCATTCTCGTGATTTTATTTCCTTAATTGGTTTATGAAGACTTTCTCATGATCCCAATAATCAAATTATTGAATCAATCTCATTAACACTTAACTGATAACTAGCACCTATGTGCATTCATATAAGTTCTCATGATCTCAATCATCAAAAGTATTTCATTTTACAAAAGTATTCCTTTATTCCCATCTTGTATTTTCCACAACACCTATGTACATTCATATAAGCATTTCATTGTTCCCACATAGTAGGACAAGACACGTAGCAAATGTATTTTCCAAAAGCATTTCTTTTTACAAAACTATATCTTTGTTCCCATCTTGTAAGATAAGGCACATGGGTAAAATGTATATTTACAGATTACTTCCTAAAACTTTTAATCATGTCCTCCTTATCCAGGCATTTATTCCATCCTAAAGCAGACAACATATAATCAAAGGATAACCTAATTATCAAAATTGATTCAAGACATATAACTCAATATTTGTAATATTTGACACAACTCCTCTTGTAACTATTGGTTGAGGTTCTTCACCTTATAAACTTTGAATGCCCACTAATTTCTAGGTATCTAATTGTATGTACTAATTTCTATCTAAGCCACAATATCAAGGAAAAATATTAATATGTGTAATAACAAGAACAAAGAGAACAATTTGGCAATACCATTTCAGCTTCAGCTTTCTAAGATGTGACAAAAACATATACATATATATCGTACTGACACCATCACTTGTACAGAATATGATGCAAGCTAAGAATTCATATTAAAAAAACAATGGTAACATCCAGGGGAAGTTTTGCTGAGTAGGGAGTCTGGAGAGGTTTAGTAGTACATAGCCTTATCTCTATTAAGTAAAGAGGTTGTTTTCGATAAACTCATATAAATAATATATATATATATATATATATGTTAAAATAAAATAATAGAATAGAATACTAATTTCAATATATATATTAAAATATACGTAAAAATAGTAACACTAATACTATAGATAATACATATAAATAAAAATATAAAATATTAAGTAAAATACATAATACAATATACATAAAGCAGGGTAAAGAATAACAAAAAAATATAAGTAAATAGATACAAAACTATAAAGAAGATAGGTGCAAGAATAAATCAAACAAACCATTACAAAAAAATAATTAAGCTAAGGAGGAAACTATTTAAGTTAAATAACTAGGAGGGAAGTATTACGAAATAAAAATAATTAAGTTAAATTTAAGACATAAGACTTAAAACAAAATGTTTCAAAGACCTAAACAAACGAAAATAGCCTCTCTAAGTGAGATATTTTATTCGTATATTAGTACGTCAAAATTTCTATTGTGGGTCATTTCTTTGATAAGTTCTAGCTCAACCATTTCATTTTTTATTACCTCTCCCCGTTCTTTTTAGGCCTTCATATTTTTTCTTATAGTCGTTAAGTATTATTTTCTCACATCTTCTCACTAGAATGTCAGGATGTCTCTTATTAATATGTCTAAACTATCTAAACCTCGTCTCTATTAATTTTTCATTAATACCATCCCTTTAAATAGATCTCTTAAACCTAATCTGAATCTGTAGGCCCAAAAATTAAAAACAGCTTTTATGAATATATTATTCTTATGAATGCTTTTATTTTTCCAATGTGATTGATGCGTGATTCAAATAAAGGATTAAGATAGGCAACAAATATTAATCAACTCTAATAAACTGATTCTTAACAAAGGTTAGGTACATGAATATAATAAATTAAGAAACAAAAATGCAAGTCATATGAGGCCCAATTTGAATGAAATGAATTAAAACTGTGATCAAGGTCTAGATAAATTCAAGTTGAAGTCTAAAAACCCAAGTAATAAAGAAAATGTTAAAAACCCAAAGTTAGAAGCATAAAATAGTATAGAAATGGTTTAAATAAGGTCCCGTAGTTTTGGGAATCAAGTACTTAATGTAATTGGTTAAACTAAATGAAAAGCCCACATGTTCACATCTAACGGCTTACATTAATCAAATCCTTTCAGATTAGTTAAGTCCAATCAAACTCTTTTATGGGCAATTTCATATTCCTTGTTAATGAATAAAATGGAAAGTCCCAATGATGGTTTGCATCGCAATTTATGAAAACCTTTGTACATTCCTAATTATATAACTGCTTGGCTTCTACTTAGAATTTTTATTCTCGCAAATCAGTAATCTTAGGATTTAAGATACGATTTCATCTTGGTTGTTACTACAAACACAGGCGGTAGATCCTAAACTAGTTTCATATACTTAAAACTGTGTAGGAATTAGAGAGAACTAAACTCATGATTTGGCTTGGTTGAATCAATTCATATCATATATAAAAGAGCATCTATGCTTAATGTTTCTCCAACCTGCTAACTTCCCCTATAAAAAGAAATTGAATTCTTTCACAAAATTTTGGCGATTTAGTTAGTTGCATTATCTGTTTGATGTCATTATAGTTGATCTATATGACTTCTATCATCATTTTTCAGAACTACAGGACCAAGAATGCAACTTAAACTCCTCAAGCTTGAGTCGGAGGCGTATGCTTAGGGAACGCTTGTGTCAAGTGATGATATAGAAGAAAGCTTTGTCATATTTTCTAAAGAGAAAGGACTGGCTGAAGAAAGCTTGGACTATTCCTAAGTGATTCATGTTGGAATTCATCCGTGATCGAATTATGGGAAAAGTGGAAAACAAAATTTTTACAGATTCTAAACAGATCCTTAATAATTGATTAACTTGAATAAAAATATTAATACGAATCATAAGAAATCATACCTTGTTCGTGTTCATGTTTAAAATCCTTTGAAACTTTTTAAATCTTGTCAACCACAAGCTATTTAAACGTCCAACCTTTAATAGTATCCACAGAGCAATTTCTCAATACTCTTTTGAGAGGAAAAAAAATAGAAGTGCTAGCTTCTAAACGTTCTTCCTATTAATAGAAATTAGGATTTTTAATTTTTATTAAAATCAAATTCTTTAATTATAATTAAATCAAATTTTAATTTTAATTAATATAATTTTAATAAAATCAAATATTTCGTATTTGATTTTTAAAGTTTATCAAACTTTACAATGGTTGAAAACTCTAATTCCAATTCACAATTAGAATTAGAATTAGATAAATTAAAACTCCTTTTAATTTATCTTTAATTCTCTAGTTAAACAATTTATAATTATGATTATGATAGACGTCTAACAGCATATCATGACTACTTAAATATCAGGAATATCAAATGGTTTGATTTAACCTGTCCATGCATAGTTATGATGTATTTAATCATTTCGTCATCCAATATTCCAATTAGGCAGAGTATAGATATAGATCAACTTTTTTGGTCCAATCATATTCGCTCTTGCTAAGTAATAATTGATTTATAGTTGAAATTTGAAAATGCCTTTTCAAATGTCATTCACTCTGACAGAGAATTTCATAAATCACTACTAATCAAAAATAGTAGAATATTATTTATAATTATTTTAAAGTAACAAATCCTTTATTGACTTACTCAACTATCTCCGTATGGTTCATACTCTAATTACTATAGACTAAATTATCCTAGGACGATTCATAAATAGCATCAAAATACAGTAATTTCCATACGAGATACCTTGGTAATCTTAAGTCTAAAGATCAATTATACAATTATCATTATAAGAAAATTCATAGACATATAAGTAATATTCCATTCGAGATTTTCATAGTTAGGTTAGTTCAGTAACTTATTCTCTAATAATCATCCACACATTAGTTTAAATATCTCCATATTTTAGTTTATGAGAACAATTACTTTCTTTATAAGAAAGAAACATAATGTATGCTAGTTTTACTATTTCATCAATATCCTGTCTTGATGAAACTATAACTAGGAACATTTAGGAATAATATTTAAACGTAAATTGAATCTCACAATTATGATCTCATCATAATTTCAATTACACAGTAATTATTCTAGGGATTTTACCTTTAGTATTAAAACATTAAATGTAATTGAATTAATACATAAAGATAAAGAAAGTCTTTTCATTAATTAAAAATAATGTCATACATTAATTTACATCCAATTGATTGAATGCAAGGACATAAACTAATAATGCATGTTGTACAAATATAGAATTGATGATACCGATGTTAATACTTTTATATTTGTAAGCTTTAACCATCTTACTAGTAAATATATTAGTACTAGTGAGTTAAATTTTACCTCAATATACTATTAGAAACTTCTTAAGCTTCTTTCACATATTCTCTTGCTAATCTAGAACTAAAAACCCATAGGCTTCAGTTGTGCTTTCTGGGTATTACAAATTTCCTACATGAAAAGTTAAAACATCAAACCGATTGAAATATCAAACCAAAATACAATTGTGATATATAATGGAACAAACAAACAAAACATAATTGCCATCTTTATATAAAGACATGAAAAACACCTAATCTGTGAACAATGCCTAACCTTGAAACAACAAAGACGAGAGGAGAGGATACAGAGAACACCTAACCTTCAAATAACACCTAGCTTCCCAGTTGTAGATGAACAAAGATGTAGCTAGTTGCAAAAGACAAGTTAGAGGAGAGATGATGCTTCCAGGACATAATATGATGACGTAATTGAGAGAGATAACGTGCATGTTGGAATGATAGGCGGTGGTCAACAATTGCGATTACTGGGAATCAACAATTACGGCTTAGATAACTAATTGTTATCTTTCCAAAACCGCGTGAGGGAGGCATATAAATAGGCCTCCCCCAGTTCATTTGCAAATCATCCTTCTTAGAAAATCTCATTCTTCAGAACCAAAATCTCTGTATCACTTACCTAGGGTCAATAGAGAGTGTTTCTCATATTTCTTGTGTTAAATATAGAGAGATTATAACTACTATTACTTCTTCTAATGAAACTTTTCTACTCTTGCCCTTGATTTTTATCCCAATTAAGGTTTTCACGTAAAATTTGTGTGTTCAATTATATTAAATTTATTTACTATGATCCTACTCTAATCTGATTAATTTTCTCAACAAGTAATATCAGAGCTCAGTTTGGGTGTGTAGATCTACTTATCGTATGCTTCGTCCTTATCATTGAATAGTGAATCCTCTACATCAGGAAAAAAATTAAATCACTATTTGAAGATACTGGGCATTATTAATGTGTTTTGTTACTATTTACATTTATGGTTACTATTTACATGAACGGTCACTATTTTATTATTCACGTATATGATTACTATTCACATAAAATAGTGGGAGCTAATTCTTTGATAAAAGAAATTTGTGATAGAAGCAATGGTGGCAAATTTTTATATAGAAAAATTCAACGAGAGTAATTTCTCATTATAGAAGTTAAAAATGAAGGCTATCTTGAGAAAAGATAATTATCTAACGGCTATAAGTGAAAGGCCGACCTAATATATAGATAATACTAAGTGGAACGAGATGGATAGGAATGCTATTGCAAATCTTCATCTGGCACTGCCAGATGGGGTGTTGTCAAACATAGAAGAAAAGAAGGCGACAAAGGAGGTTTGAGATCATCTCACAAAATTTTACGAGGTCAAATCATTGCACAACAAAATTTTCCTTAAGAGGAAACTCTATACTCTTCGTATGACGGAATCTACTTCAATGACATAGCACATCAATACCTTTGATACTTTGTTCTCTCAACTTACTTAGAGCCAAATGAACGTGTTGAGTTTCTACTTCAAAGTTTACCTGATTCATATGATCAACTCATCATCACCTTAACAAATAATATCCTTACGGATGTTCTCATGTTCGATGATGTTGCAGTTGTTGTCCTAGAAAAGGAAAATCAGCATAATAATAAGGAAAATAGGTAGGCAAGTTCACAATATATGGAGCTATTGACGGTGATGAAAGAGAGATCAACAGAACAAGTTTAAACTACAAGTCATAATTATGGTAGATCAAAATCAAGAAGTAGGAAGAATTTAAAATGCTATAATTATGGCAAGTAAGATCACCTAAGGAAAGATTTTTGGAATTTAAATAAAATTTACAATCCTCAAGGAAATGTAGCAAGTTGTTCTGATGACAAAGATGTTCTATGTTATGAAGCAACAACAATGACAGAGATGCTCTATGTTGCGAAGCAACAACAACTAATAAAGGCAGAAAAAGATTTATTGAAGTATGACTTCTTAACTTAAAATCACATGACCTCTAGAAGAGAATAGTTCCATCATTATGAATATATCTTTGGAGGATATGTGTACAATTGTAATGATCATGTCTTAAAGACTATTGGCATTGAAACTATCAAGCTGAATATGTATGATGATATAATTTGTACTATGTAAGATGTGCGAATTGTGGAGGGCTTAAAAAAGAGCCTACTGTCTATATGATGAGCGTAGGTGTAAGATCAATGGTGAGAATGATATCATTAAAATAATAAGAGGAGCGCTTGTACTTATTAAGGGAGAAAAGATAGGTACAAATTTGTACATAGCAAAGGAAGAGACTTTTCAGGTTGTCAAGTAGTGCAAACGAAAGATCAATAATGATGTGGCATCAGAAACTTTGGCATATGTTTGAACAAGGAATGAGAATCCTTGCAAAGCTGAAGCTACTTCCTAGACTTACAAAAGTATCACTTCCTTTTTGTGAGCATTGTATTATAAGTAAGCAACATTATTTGAAGTTCAACATATCAAATTCTAGAAGCAAGGTTGTTCTAGAATTAAATCACTAAGATGTATGACAAGCAATGGTTCCATCCCTTGGAGGAGCAAATTATTTTGTGTCATTCATTAATGATTATTCCAAGAAATGTTGGGTGTATCCAATCAAAAGGAAGGCAAATATGTTTTCAACCTTTAAAGTCTACAAAGTTAGAGTTGATCTCGAATCTGAAAAGAAGATCAAGTATTTAAGGACAGGTAATGAAGGAGAATATACTGGTGATGATTTTGAAAGATGCTGCAAGCAAGAAAGGACCAAAAGATAGTTCACAATATCATACACTCCTTAATAAAATGAAGTGATAGAGCGGATTAACAGAACCTTGTTAAAAAGAACGAGAGTGATGTTAAAAACTATAGGCTTAGAGAAGAAATCTTGATCAAAAACAGTCAATACCACTTATTATTTAGTGAATCGGTCTCCATCAACTACAATTAAGTTGAAGACACCAATAGAGATGTGGACTGGTAAACCAATTGATTTTGCAAACCTTCATATATTTGGAAGTCTAATGTACGTGAAGTACAATGTCTATGAAATTACAAAGCTAGATCCAAAATCCAGGAAATGTATATTTATGGGATATGCTGACAGAGTAAAGGGGCATCACTTATAGGATCCCGCTAACTATAATGTCATACACAACAGGGATGTTGTCTTTGCAGGAAATCAACTACAAAGGGATGAAGGAGATGGTAGCACTTCAAAAGAAAATTTGAAGACTATAATTGTATAGGTGGAAAGAGAAGTTGAACAAGAAGATTCTTCTGAAGCATCTTTAGAGCATGAGGCACAATAACCAATTAAGGATGAAGTTCCAGAAATTCGTTAGTCAGATTGCACAAAAAGGCGACTAGATTGGCATTCTGATTACATTATAGAAAGTAATGTTGTATACTGTCTTTTGACAGAGGAAGGGGAGCTATCAACTCTTCAAGAAGAATGAGTAACTCAAATGTATTTTGAGGAAGGCAACAATGAAGGAATAAATTGAAACTCTTCATAAGAATAAGACTTGGGAGCTCGTGCCACTACCACATGAAAGAATGCCTATTGGAAATTAATGGTTTTCAAGATTAAGCAAAATGGTGATGATCAAGTGGGGAGATATCATGTAAGATTAGTGGCGAAAGGATATGCTCAGAAAGAAGGAATCGACTTTAACAAAATATTTTGTAGCATCCCACTCCCGCAAGACCCGAACCCAATATCGATGGTGATATCCGAGCCCGTGCCTCACGAGAGTGGTATGCTAGAGCAGTCAAAACAATTCAAATACTCAGTAAAACATTTTTCTATTATTATGAAAACACTCACATGTGCGGAAATCAGTGAATAATTTGGGGCCCGCTTTTATACGAAAACGTTTTCAATCACAAAACAATTTTGGACATAACAGACACTCAACAGTATGTAAACCAATTTATGCATAAAAATCCATAGCTAAATTGGGCCCAATACCAACCCTGAACACTTTCAAAAATTCCCATTACAATTACAACATTTATCAAATGGGGCCCTTTACAGTAGTCGTACTATTCTGCAGAAATTGCAGAAATACAAATTCTATACAAGAACAGAGCAATACTAATGCAGACGTGAACTGATCCCGAACTCGAACTCTGACTTGCTTGCAGTAATTCATACTCTCGTTTCTCTAACGGGGTACTCTTCACGTCCTGAAAAATATTTGCAATGTTGGGTGAGTTTGCGAACTCAGTGAGAAACCATCATCGATGGTTCACTCAACTCAT
>JANJEY010000234.1:58343763-58360834 GCA_024703695.1 Erythroxylum cataractarum | reverse complement strand
CTTAGAATGAACCTCCTTTCTTGATTCTTCAATAATTAAACATTTGTTCATCTTGTTTTGCATGATTCTTTCCTTGAATAACACCTGAAATAATTTCTTAACTAATTCTAGATATTTTATTATTATCAAAACGTAAAGGGATTTAATTTGTCAACCACCATTGGTCCAACAAATTGTGTGCTTAATGCTTTTGCCAAGTTACTTAAAGTAACCAAATCCACACAAAAAAGAGCACAAATCCAGTCAAGTTCTTACTCTATTGTCTAGTAATGGATAAAGAGTAGAGCTAGTCGTTATCTGAGCTTATGACTCCGAGTAGCCGGATGTGGGTATCACAAATATTTACCCTCGCGTTGAAAGGATGATGACATCTCAAACAAGCCTAAAAGGTGCTCAAAATGTGCTAGAATTGAAAAAAAAGACTATTTTGTGAATCAAAGCTGAATTTGGTAGTCTTTGGTACTTGGCGATTTCATTTTTTCATCTATGCTTGCTTGAGCGTGATTTCTCTTGGCATGTTTTTGGTAATTGTTCTGTTGTGAATTGAGTTAATTATGCTTTTAACGCCAAATGAATTAATAGTCATAAAAGTTTGTTTCACATTTCTTTCATTACCATCAATTTGATTGAGTTAATTATACTAGGTTTAAAACTAAGTGTTCTGAACTAGTGCAAGGCTCTTATATTTGTGTTTGAGAGGTATTTCAAAGGCAGTTATTCCTTGTTATGAAATTTGGAAGATGAGTTTTGTTTCTGCTAGTTTCTATTGCTTGTACACTAGATTTCTTCAGTTGAGCAACTTTGTTCTATTTAATTGTACTAGAATCTATTGAAAAGAGTTGTAATATTTCGATTTTGAGATCTTGTTTAAGGAAAAGCTAGTAATAAGTGTGGGAGAATTTGATACATTGATATTTTTATTGAATATTTGGTGGAAATTATGTTTATAATGTAACATATTTTGATATTTTTGATAGATTTATTTTCTCTTTGTTATTTTGGACAATTGAAGAATGTTTGCTGATTTGTTGGTTATTTGAGCTTATTCGGAAAATTTTAAATGGACTGGAGGAGTTCAAAATCATAGGGGCTATTCTATCTTCTTGGAAGTCAATAACAACCACCAATTTTGGAAGGTTATCAGCAGTCACTAGCACGAGAATCAGGGAGAGAATATGGGGATTTTATTTCCTTATCATCATTTTATTGGGTTGTAATTATCTCTCCATTTTTGGGCTGGGGACGTTCTCCTCTTATATAAAGAGAAGAGGGAAAATAGCCATGAACGGCTAACTCTTTTATTTCCAACTTAAGGTCTAGTCGAAGTGTTTAGTTCCACGGAAGTGTTGTGAGATCTAAATATTTTTCTTCATACTCATTTCAATTCTTCAATATTTATTTATTTCCTGCGCTTATTGGGATGTGGTGGATGCTTATTTTTTCTGTTTAATTAAACGGTTTAGCCAATTGTTTAGTTAATCAGGATAATAAATTGCTAGTTAATGAGATCGAATACGTAATTGTTTGGTTCAGTTAACAATTGTAGCAAATAATATAGCTTGCTTAGAACCATATTTTTAGGTTATATTAAGAAAACAAATAATCTAATTTGAATGAACTACGCGTGTAGTTTTTTGGTTAGGATCAAGTCTTTCTCATTTTTAGTGCTATCAATGAATTGAATTCTATACGCGAGTTAAGATTATTTGTTGGTAAGAGATTAATCAATGCGTGTTGTCTTGTCTAATCCAATTTATGGAAAGATTAAGTTGTTAGAAGCGTCTTCAGCAGTTATAACTGGTCTATTGATTTAATTGATGAGTTTGTATTTGCATCCATGATCGACACCATTGAGCTAGCACGGAGATTTCTTTAATCGATCTTCTCTATTTGTATTTTTATGATCTCGTTCAGTTAGAGGTCAGGCACTTGTGTGGCTATGGTGATTGAGACGGGTCGGTTTCAGAAACGATTCGAAAGATACAACAAGATAAAGATCAAGCTTTGAAATAAGGTACGAATTAAATTATCACTTTATTATGATTTGTGTTAATCATTTTATAGAATTAAATAGATCTTGATTTTCGGAAAATCAAAAATCACGAAAAAAAACTTATGATTATTCTGCTGCGGTCGAGATCGGATCTCAACCCGATTTTCCAACAAAAAATAAACATGTCTCAAGCCAGGATAGCACTCAAACAAATCATAAGTGTAGACTTCGCTGCCATGCACGGTCCTATACTATTTTCAGAAGTTGCTTGGAAGCTAAATCCTTGACTTGAAATATAATCGATTAACCTTCAAATTTTATAAGTTGTGTAAGGTCTGAACATTATATCAGAACTCAAGTAATCTGGAAAAGGCAACAGTTAGCGTTATGAATGGTGCGAACAATTGTTTTCGTTACAGAAATATGGATCTAGTTTGTTCTGCTCTCAGCTTCTTTTGGCAGCTCAAATATAGCCAAAATGAACACGGAAAAACCAGGTAAGCTTTACATAAATCCTCCGGGGCTTAATTGGTTAGCTATAGTGAACCAAGGCTCCATAGGCGTTCTATTTAGTGAACTAATTTTACTGAATTAAAATGATATATTAACATCATTGTCATATCTACATTTCTTTAACAATATTGTCAGGTTTCATAAGCATAGACTGGAGTAGATGAAGATTAGTTCGATGAGGACACAAGAATCTATTTTAAGGCAGATTCAGAATTCGTGCGCACTGGAAAAAATCAAAATGTACAACCAGAATATGGTTCTAGTAATCCTTATTTTGGAAAGCAATTAAAAAACTTAAGAAACTCTGAGGAAGCAACAAGGAATTGTTATACCCAGAAACCTGAGCAGGGAAAAGAAAACAACTACTTAATCAAACCTCGCTTCCTATATGGAAACAACGACGGCAATCTAATAGTATTTAAATAGTTGATTTAAAGACCGAACAAATTGTCACACATATTTATTAGAGAAAGACAATTCTTGTGCAGACAATGTAGAAAATCTAGACAACGGCGTAAATGATTTCACCTCCCAATTTGGAGCATTGTTAGATGAATTGGACCAATATGCTGACTCTAGTTGCAACTGTTATGCTAATTGAGAATTAGGAGAGAGAAGATATCGAACAAATAAAGGATGATGATACCCCACTAGCTGTAGACTATGTCCCAGACATTTATGACAATTTTTGCATGCAATCCAAATATGCAAGAAATGAATTCTGCTAGAAAAAGAAAGCAAAATCTCAAATACCTAAAATGGTTAATGAGCTTTCCACTACAATGGTGCCTATAATTATTTCTTGTTGTTGTCTATTATGCGAATAGTCATACTATCTTTTTTAGGGAGTTTTTGTTCTAAGATCATATAATAATATGACGGTAGGCTTAAAGTTTTGAAATAACTATAATTTAAATTCTTTTTCATTTTTCAAAAAAAAAAACTACAACAGCAAGAATCAAAGCCCAACTTTCGATCTGTATCTTGGGGTTTTAACTTCTGGGGCAAAGTTAGATTTAAGGATAATATTGCAAATTCAGGGATGATTTTTGATATTTTTCATTTCTCTTCAAGTGATACCATCGATGTGCGTCTGATAAACACCGGAGATGGCGGAACACCTTTCATTTCATTGCTGGAACTACGGCTAGTAAACAGTGAAAGAAAATTAAACCCGGAATTACAGATTAATATCATAATTAATCAACACAAGTAATTAACCCTAGAATTGCAACATACTATATTCAATAATTAGATTGATAAATACCTGGAAATTGGAGAAACATTGAATCCATTGTAATGTTCTGTAAAGCGGCGCGATAGAGATGCAGAGGATTTGCTACTGCTATTCTGAATCCTTAATCAACAAAAGACGCATACAGTTTCAATGGGGCAACTGTATTTTAAAGGTGGCCTAGCAGTAGGGCCTCCTGTGCTTTATAATACATGGGTCAAGCCTACTCATCATAGCAAGCCCATGAACACAGGCCCAATGACACGTTAATGAGAGAATTACAATTGACATCTAATTAATCAGGATTTGTACAAAATAATTTCAATTATGCTAGTCCACAATTATGATAAAATTCTATCAAAAGCTAACGCTAGCGTTTAACATTGCAAAAGGTTGAAAAGAATGAAAAAAACAAATAAACAATAGCTTAGGTTAGACAACGTGGAAGAGACAGAATAGAACAGTAGTGGTAGTAGCAAGACAGAAAGATGGTCTTTGGCAGAGGTAATTTTTGTGGGGTTGAAACTTTTTTTTTTTGAGACTCATGGAAGGCTAAGTTTTCGACGCCGATTCAGAGGCAACATTGACACCGACAAGTCGAGTTAAGCATTTTTTCATTTTTTTTTTATTTTTCTCTCATTAGAAATTGATTGTATTATCCTATATTAATTAATTTGGGTTTTGTATATGAATAATCAGATTTTCGTTATTGTTCGGTTATTTGTGTATGAACTCATTGTAAATTGTGAAAGAATGATTTTAATGCATTCATTAAATCATTTAATTACAAAATCATTGCTAGAATATTGAGTAATTGTTATATTGATATTCATGTGTAGTAACAAATGACTCGTAATCATTAGGGATAACATAACTTTGGTTAAATGATGCATCATATGTAGTTATTGCCTTGATTAATCAGTTTTCCTAATTCGTAATACTATTGCCTAATTAAATCTAGAGATCGTACCCTAGGTTATTCGATGGTTAGGTTTAATTAATGATCATATCTTGATTAAACAAAACCTAAGGAAAAAATTGGGTTAATTATTAACTTATGATTAATAGTTGCTAAAAAAGGTTTGAGAATAACAAATCCATGAAATATGCTTAATTAGGGTGTAAGTAAAGATTGAACCAAAGAACTAAGTCCCTACAGAATTCTCTACTTTTATTTTTTTGTATATTTTCTTTAATTTGGTTTTATTAGTATAGTTTTATTTTATTTTTATTTGAAAAATCCAAAATCCTCCATAAATCTAAACAGTGATTAATCTCGTTTTATAAGAGATCAACTTAGAGTCACTACTGTTATGTAATGTTCACGTTTGTCAAGAATATTTGAAGTCATACTAACAAATGATCTTCATGTAATCTCATAAATATGATTTTATCTTTAATTATATCTTATTTGAATTTATTTCATGTATCTCATATGATATTCAATTAGCTCATATGATCTTCAATATCTTATGAGATACTAAAATATGTATAAATACATGTAAATACATTCAGCAAAATAGAGTAGAAATACAAAACAATTAATGTAAATTGTCTTTCTCTCCTTCTATTCTTTCATGGTCTTCCGGCACAAATCTATCGTTGTCAGATCTAGTATTGAAGTTGAATACTGAAGTATAGCTCTTGCTGCTGCTGAACTTTGTTGACTTAAATCTCTCCTTGGTCTTCCCTTCTCTCATGCCTACACTTTGGTATGATAATCTTGATGTAACATTTCTTGTTGCGAATCCAATCACTCAGACTCGCACAAAACACATTGAGATTGATATTCATTTTATACGAGATCTAGTTACCAACAAGATACTATCAATTTGACATCTTTTGTCAAACCATCAAATTGATGACATCATGACTAAACCTTTCCCTTCATCCGCTTTTTAAAAATTTCGTGACAAGCTCACTGTAGCTACCCATCGTGAGCTTAAGGGAGGCTGATAAATGATCTTCATGTAATCTCATAGATATGATTTTATCTTTAATTGTATCTTATTTGAATTTATTTCATGTATCTCATATGATATTCAATTATCTTATATGATCTTCAATATCTTATGAGATACCAAAATGTGTATAAATTTATGCAAATACATTCAGCAAAATACAGCAGAAATACGAAACAATTACATGCAAATTGTCTTTCTCTCCTTCTATTCTTTCAAAAATCGATTGGTTACCAAGGTGCCATGGACCATCCTCTAGGAGCTAATGTGCTTCAGTGACTGAAGAGAAACTAAATAATATGAGATTATCTTCTGAGAGTAACACATCTAATATTCCTCTATTTTTCCATAACTTGGTGGCCCAACGTTGGATGAGAGGGTAAGCTAGTCTTTGGTCAAAGAAGAATTTGACTATGGTTGCTTCCCAACTCCCAGCTCCCTCCTGGAGAGTTTCTATCCCAGGACCAACAAGTTTTCCAACAAACTCTTACAGAGGTAGGTAGGTAAGAGACGAGGTAAGTTGATCCTCGACTACTTGTTTCCAATTTTTTGAAGTGGAGGTGTCGAAGGTGGTGTAGGGGAGGGGGCATATGTAAGGGAGGGATTAGTGGTTGGGGAAAGGGTGGAAATTTAGAAGCATGGAAGGAAGGGTTGGAGGACATAATGTCAGAAATGGGATGAAACAGAGAATTAGCAGAAAAAACAGACAAGGTAGTTAGAAAAAAAAAGTAAAGAGGGAGAGGTGGGAAAAGCAAGAATGGGTAGGATGTACAGGAATAACCATGGTAGTACCAGAAGCAATCCAAGAGAGGAAAGGAGGGAGAGACAGAAAATGTAACTCCATGATACAGTTTGAGATTAAAATATGCTTCACTTTTTCTCCCTTTTTCTCTCCCAAGCAATTAAAATGTAACTGCATGATACAGTTTGAGATTAAAATTATCGCACAAGTTGGATAATTACATTATTATGGTTGAAGTGTTATATCATCAAAACTGGAATTGTATCATTATGATTGAATAACTGAATTAATATAATTAGATCAGCGTAATAAGATGCAATCCTAATTTCCTTTTCTAATATAGTAAAATATTATAAAAAAGAGGATCCTGGCACATTGAATTTTTTAATCTTTTTATAAAGTACATGATTATTAATCGTTCAAAATTTAATTGTCATTTATCTAATTAATCTTTTTTCACATGAATAATACCCTAGTTTTATTTCTTTGATGGCAACAGGAAGTTTAAGAATTTGATGCATGTTATATAGTATTCTCAAAAAATAGAAATCTTGTTTTGATATTGATTAGTGCATTACAACAAAGGAGACAATTGGCTACAGAAAAGATATATAAGTAATTGTCTCAAAAACATCACCTATAGTTATTTGTGACATTTTTGTTTTGTTGTATAAAGCATCGTCAACTCCTTGTTGTTGAAAACTATAGGTGATGTTTATAGAAATCATAGACAAAAACTATTATTAGTTATGAAAATTTTTCATATCTAAAACATTACAAAAATTTAGCTAAAAGTTTAATCTTGGATAGGAAAATTTTGATGCCATATGATTGACAACAAAAATAAAATGTAGCCAATAATTTTTGGCTACATTTTCATGAAGATCATCATCTTCATAGCTATATACTGTTAGCCAATAAAGAATGTAGATAGAGAATGAATAAGAAATGTAGAAATGCTCTCTATATTTCTGTATACTTTTAAAATACATCCTCTTATTTATATACTCTAGGTGTCTCTAACTAAATAAATAAATCAATCTAACTAAAGTAATAAATCAACTCAATAATACACAGCATTAACGTACATGATCTTGGGAGAAAATTAAGCTTAATTACAATGGATAATTGATTACAGTAAAGATTATGTGAATATGATAATATAAGTTAATATCACCCTAAAACTCAAGGTGGTTGTGATAGTTGATTAAAGTAAAGATTACGTGAATATGATAATGTAAGTTAATATCACCCTCAAACTAAAGGTGGTAGTGAAGATGATAACTTGAGTTTAGAGAGAAGATCTTGAAAACTTCGAGGTGGATGTGATTTGGTAAAAATATCAGCAATTTGTGCTTGAGATGAGATTGAGACAAGTTGAATAGTTCCGTGAAGCATATGATGATGCACAAGATGACAATCAATCTCAATGTGTTTAATTTATTCATGAAAGACATTATTGTGAGCAAACTGCATAGCACTATGATTGTTATAGAAAAGAGGAATTGCTAAAGAAAAGGTGACATCGTGTCTTGAAGTAACCATAACCATAAAAGTTCAGATATAATGTCAGTTAGGGCTTGGCATTCTAATGCAGGGCTTGAGTAAGAGACAATCGTTTGCTTCTTATTGCACCAAGAAATAAGAGATGTGCCAAAAAAGAAACAGTAACCAGTGGTAGATCGACAGCCATTTAGGTCTCCAACCTAGTCAACATTAGAGTAGGCCCATAAATCTAATGAAGATGAATGACTGAAGTGAAGTCTATGAAACAAGGTGCCTCGAATGTATCAGAGTATACGAAGAACAACAAAAAAAAAACGAGTGGTATAAGGTGTAAGCATGAACGGACAGACAATTTAAACTACATTAGGAACATCTAGACGAGTAACGGTAAGTTATATAAGACTACCAACTAGCTATAAAGTGTACCATCGTTTAGAGGATTTCCATTAATGGTAGTGATATGATCATTAGAGTCGAGTGGAGTGCTAATATTCTTAGTGTTAATGACACCAGCACTAGAGATGAGAGCAGTAGCATACTTAGCTTAAGATAAGTAGTAACCTGAATCATCAGGAGACACTACAAGGCCTAAAAAATAGCTCAGGGGACCTAAATCTTTGATTTCAAATTATTGATTAAGATAAGATTTGAGAGTAACGATCCCCTAAGTGTCATCGCCAATTATTAACATGTCATTAACATATAAAAGGAGAGGAGTGCTCCCTTGATCTATTTTTCATATAAACAAGGCATGATCATAAAAGCTGAACATGAGGTCAAGATCGTTGATGGTGGAGTTGAATTTAGCAAACCATGCTCAAAGAGCTTATTTAAGGTCATACAAGGCTTTGCGAAGATGACAATCTTCAAATGGAGGTTGCATATATACTTCTTCATGAAGATTACCATTAAGAAAGACATTCTTGATCAATTCCCAATGCTTACTTGCTGCTAAAATAATAAAACTACGGACTAAAGTTAGGCGAGCTACTGGGCCAAAGGTCTCCTTATAGTGAACTCCATATTCTTAAGTAAACCTTTTTGCAACCGAACACGTTTTGTATCTTTTGACTGATCTATCAGCTTGAGTCTTGATTTTGTAGGTCCATTTACAGCCAATAGTAGACTTATCTGAAGGTAGATCAACTAAGTCCTAAGTGTTGGTGCTAGAGAGAGCTTGTAATTCTTTGACGATTGTTGCCATAAAGGGTTAGAGTTGGCCTCACGATAGGTGCGAAGTTCATATAGAGAAACAATAATAGAATAAACTTGAAAGTCTTCAGGACGAATAGATGGTTGACTTACTCGAGAGGATTGATGGAGGGGTTGTAGAGACTAAGTTGATTTTGGTGAATGAATAGAAGAGGATGATCTCTTTGGTGAGGATGGAGGATCTACAACTAGAGAAGATATAATAGAATCGGACGCTAATTGCATTAAGTTGTTAAAGGTCTAAGGAGGACCTGCAAAAGAAATATCAAGAAACAAAGGAACAGTAGGATCAGAAAAAAAAAATATGTGTGGGTTCTCTAACTCAAAATTTTGATATTGTGGAGAATATTTTATGCTCCCAAAAAGTAACATGTTGACAGATTTGAAGTTTTTGAGATAGTGGATCCCAAAATTTATATCCTTTATTCTCTATCAGATACCCTAGAAAACAACATAAATGTGCTATAGGTTTAAGTTTGATGTGCTTATGAGGTTGTAGTAGAAAAAAAACATACACATCCAAAAACTTTAAGAGACTAATAATCAGGAGCATGATTGAATAAGCGCTCATATGGAGAGATATTACCTATGATAGGAGACGTAATGTGATTGACAATATAGATAGCAGTAAAGACTGCTTCCTCCAAAGGGTTTTAGGATAAGAAGATGATATAAGAAGGGCTCGAGTAGTGTCAAGAATATGTCTATGTTTACGTTTGACTTGACCATTTTGTTGAGATGTGTTTGGACAGAATCTCTAAATGATGGTCCCTTATTAATTAAGAAAATTTATTTTATATCTTTGTATTCCATTGTGTTATCAGTCCAAAATCCTTTAATCTTGTAAAAGAATTGAGTGTAAATCATATTAGAAAAATGAGAGTAAATGGAGAATATTTCAGATTTATAGAGCATAAGATAAATCCATGTATAGTGATAAAAATCATCAACAACGATCACACAATATTTCATGCTACCCATAGTTTCATAAGGTGTAGAACCCCAAATATCATAATGAATTAAATCAAAAGGTGCTAAAGAGATAGACTGGTTGAGAGAAAATGGTAAAGCATGATTTTTAAAGAGTTAACAAGGGACACAATCAAAATGTTTAATCTTAACATGAACTAGGTTACTACTAGAGATTAAAGTCCCTAATTTAGAAGTAAAAAGATGACCTAAATGAGAGTGGCATATATGAGAGGTGATAGCACTGATTACAAATTTTGAAGAAAGATTTAGTGAATTAAGCTTAAACAACCTTTTAACCTTACATCTTTTCCTAAAGATCTTGTCCATCTATAGATCTTGCACAATACAACCAAGACTCGAAAGGATAAGTTAACATTAAGTTTAAATAATTGTCCGACATGAATAAGATTTAATGAGAGTCTAGGAACAAGAAATGTTTCAGGTAAATGTAATGTGGATGTGTGAATAGTACCTATATGTTGGATATGCATAGAAGAATTATCGACGGTCTAAACAATACCTATATTTTGGAAATAGACGGTATTGTTAAAGATTCAAGAATAAAAGAGTCAAAGGACATATGATTGTAGCAGGCAGAATCGATATACCAAGAGTTTGAGGTACCTAATGTGATAGATAGGACAGAGGAGAAAACTGTACCAGAATTTGCTTGAAGTTGTGGAAGAAGGGCATGAAGGTCCTTTAAAGAGAATTTGGGAGAGGTACTTTCTGTTGGCCCTTTAGTGGCAACAACAACAATGGAAGCAAGTTGAAGAGACTTGGAAGAATTACCTTGTCCAAAGTTCTGTTTAAGTTATTTTCTATATTCAAAGATGTGATGTTTGGGCTTTTTGCAATAACTGTAAGATCCTTTTTAAAAATTCTTATTTGAGTTGTGAGAAGTTTGAGACAAAGTATAAGTTGTAAGGAAAACATCAGTAAATGGGATAAATTTTTCAATGTGGAGCATACTGAGGAAAATTTTTTCTGAGATGAGTTCCTTAAAAACAATTTCGAGTTTAGGTAGAGTTCATTTATGAAGAAGAGATGAATGGGTTCAAATTCATCCTTGAGAGTCATAAGTAAATGACATATATGTTGATGATCTCGAAGATTTGTGTAGAGTGTAGCAGTATTAAGACTAGGCCAGACAGGATCGCAAGTGCTACTTAATTCTAAAGTTCTTACAATTCAGACACATAACTGTGTATTATCTGTCCAGGTTGTTGTTGCGTGAGATGAAGTCTCCTATACAACTAAAATTAGTGGACATCATTTGATTAAAAAATTCCATACCTCCTAAGCTATGTCAATTTGTCAAAAGTCAAGTTTGATGGTTTTGACAAATGTATTTTGAAACCATGTTAAGGTTTGATGGTTCATTCCATCCTATGCCACTAATTGTTCGGTGAATATATCGATGTCTTCATCTTTCTTTTAAGTGGGTTTAGGTATTTCTCTAGTAATAATACAATAAAGGAATCTCCCCTTAAAAAACTACAAATTTCCTCAGTCCAAAGATCATAGTTGAAGCCATCAAAGATGATATTAATAGTGTTGGGAAGGTATTGGGGAAGTTTAAAGGCTTTCATAGTGAATGAAGACAATAAAATAAGAGAAAACCTACTTATAATGATGGAATTTGGTTACTCTAACCTCATAATTGGATTTAGAGTGTTGAAAAGCCTTAGGAATTGGTTTGTTTTGGAGAGAATCCAAATTAAAATGTCCTAAACTAGGTGATCAAAATGTAGGTCAACTTCTTTTTGAACCGAATTGAACTGAACTGATGAGTCTAAACTGAAAAAAGGAGACGACATATGGACAATTGAGAAAAGGACATATGTAAAGATAACGTTGCAATGATGTGGCAATGACATGTTAGGGGATATGTTGAGTGACGTAGTAGATAAATAGGATTTTGTGCTTATATGGCGGATGATATGGTGTTAATGTGGTTGATAGTGTGGCGATGACAAGGCAAATCTATTCCTGTGGTTAAACGACGTTGTTTTTGGCTGGGAGTGAAATAACGTCATTTCAGTAGTCTTCTTACTCCAAAAGTCCTGTAACTAGGGTTTCTAAAACCAATGTCTATAAGTGATGCAAGGAGATGCGTGAAGCATCTTTTGGTGATGAATTTTATAATGTTATGATCTGCTCAAGACGAGGAATAATTTGATATATGGAAAAAAAATTGGCGTAGATTTGGAACCCAAAATATGAAAGTAAAATGCTTGAGAGATAGAATGGAGAAGGCTCCAAAATTTTAACTCCTTTTGTTAAAAAGGAGGCTTTGATACCATGTAGAAATAGAGAATGATGAAGAAATGTTGAAATACTCTTTGTATTTCTGTATGTTTTTATAAAGTGAAATACATCCTCCTAATTATACACTCTAGGTCGCTCTCACTAGAGTAACAAATTAACTCAATAATACACGACATTAATGTACATGATCTTAGGAGGAAATTAAGCCTAATTATAGTGGATAGTTTACTAAAGTAAAGATTAAGTGAAAATGATAATATACATTAATAAAGAAGATCATCTTCGTAGCTATATACTATTAATATTTTTGGTTACATTTTTTATAAGGTAGCCAAATGTTATTTGCTACATTTTTCATAACGTAGCCAAATGTTATTTGCTATATTTTTAATAATGTCACGATATGTTATTTGTTACATTTGTAATCTATGATATTGAACAATATGTTTTTCATATAATGAATCAACATTTTTTAATATGAATTATTTGTTTATTGTTATAAAATTAAATCATAAAAATATTGTTACTTTAAAATATCGAGCATTGTATATATAAAGCAAAATTATATAAAAATCATTAAATTATACCAATAAAAAGAATATAATATTCAAGGATGATCATTTGTTCCTATACAAGATATTAATGACAACTTGAACAATTCTTATAGACAAAATAATAAATAAAGAGATTAGTTTACAAGTTATAATATGTCATGCTCATATTACAAAAATGTTAAAACGTAACCTGGATGACTACCTAGTATTGTCCATGTCCATAAACTTATAATAATCCAAAAAGCTTAATTAAAATTAACTAAAAATATTGTGAGTATTGAAATAATAAGTATTTGGTTCTAATTAAAGCAAACACAACATAACTTTACTATTCACAACATAATCACTCATCAGTTGCATCTTCATCCATTCTGTAATTAGCAAGAAATAGTGTTAAATTTAAATTATAGTATATAACGGAAGTGAAAGAAAAAAAGTATAGGAGATAGAATTAATACCCTTCACTTTCCTCTTCATTTCTATCATTATATAGGCTAAGTAATCTTTTGAATAATATGAGGTGTTTTCATTTTTGATCCTTATTATAAGATGTTTTCATTTTTGATCTACTAATCTTTTCCTTCTCACAAATTTCCTAATAAAAAAACATAACTTAGTCATTAAATCATCTAATAAGATTAATGTAAATAAACATGAAGGCAAAGAAAACAAACTTGAACATTTGG
This sequence comes from Erythroxylum cataractarum, assembly GCA_024703695.1. NCBI lineage: Eukaryota > Viridiplantae > Streptophyta > Magnoliopsida > Malpighiales > Erythroxylaceae > Erythroxylum > Erythroxylum cataractarum. Next base: position 58,347,190 of record JANJEY010000234.1, on the reverse strand, counting down.
ATCAACCCAATAATTGTATGCACTATTCTAATTTGTTCATATATTCATTCCAAAACATGGCTTCATGCCTCTGCATCAGAAGGAAAAGATTTATAATACTTACGTAACTTGAACCCCTAGTCCTTTGTTTTAATAATGAAGTAACACAGTTTGAAACATTTGGGTTAGTAATAAGTTCTGTCACTTTAATAATCTTATATAAGCCCAATGATTAGAATAATAAAGCTTAGCGAATTTGAAATTAAATTCGTTCTACATACATCAATAAAAGCTTGACTACTAGTTAATTTCATAATTGAATGTACCACTTCTATTAGTTATGTAGACTCAAAGGTTTACATTTTAAAACCCTTACTTGCATAGACCATGAATGTTGATAGAACATCTAGTAAAGATGAAAGGAAGGTTATCATTTTTCTTTAAAAACCATTTAGGATCCAAATAAGATATTATCAAAATTACCAATTTAAAGCCTCGAACTAAGAAGATAAACATGAGGCTCTAATTTATGGAATTAGGTTCTTAAAATGCCTATAAATCTTAACTATAATAATTAAGTCTAACTCGAAGCTTATAGTAAATTAGTTAAACAATTTACATACTACTAATGAAGAAACAATGCGAAAGTACCCTTCTCGGTGTTAAATGTTAATGAAAGAGATGCACGTATAAGTTAAGAACATACTTAAAGTGTAGAACAACTTTGTTGTCCATCTATCCAAACTAGGATTTAAAGGTATAAGGTCAAAGGATGCTTTTACAAAGATAAGACTTAGCTCCGCATACGAAGATAAAATCTATGCCAAAGAATAACTGATATGCAAGTCTTTCATAATTTGTAACTACAATTGATTGTATTTTGTTTAAACATCATTAATTGGGCAAGTAGACATGTATTGGCAGTAAATAAGATTATGAACTTGCAATTAGTACGTTAATCTCTAATACTAATACATGATTCAATTTGTTGCATCCATTAATTATAATTCTTGGGAATCAAAATAAAGATAGTGAAACAAGGTACCGAGTTTACTCATTCTTTAGTTTTATCACAAGTCAATGAAGTTTGATCCAATTCAACTCATGGATTGTCTATGTCTTCTTTCTTCTTTTCACAAGTCGTATTAATAAGAGTGATCTCAAATCCATCGTTTAGATTTATATCGTCGTCATACAAATTGATTTATTTAAGATTATTGCATACGCAATACTATTTACTTAGCACCTTGGAAATAACAACAATGGGTTGTCCTGTTATTAGAAAAAGAACAAATAAAAACATGCAGCAAGAACTCAACTTTCAAGATTACAAGTCAAAGAAAAAACTTAATTTCAGTAATTGATTAGTTCATAATTCATCAAACACAATAATTGGAAGCATGGAGAGAAGAGTTGTACATAACATACCTAGAAATAGACATCGCAAATTGGTCAATAAGACAGATGAAGATAATGGAACTGCTGGAGAAAACACACCAGAGAAGACAGGCGAAGACAATGGGAGTTGTTTGAAGACAAAAAAAAATAGAGAGAAGAAGTGTCTTTAGGTTATCATTATGAAGAAAATGACGTTGTTTTAGTGGACAAAACGACACCATTTTCATCATTTTTATTCTTCTTCTTTTTTTCTTTTTAACTAAGAAATTTATTTTCATTGTTAATAGTTATGAGACGTGTGTTTTAGCTACAAAAAAAAATAATAGCTAAAAATATTTCACTAAAAAAATAAGTTGGAAAAGAAAGAATCGAAATTGATCGTTATAGTTCTCTAAATAAACAAAAAGGAAAGATAAAACATAAATTATGGATCAAGTAAGCCCTCTCAGGCACGTGCTTGAGAATAAGAAAGAGGTAAATACCGTGGAATAAGATTTGATCATATTTATAAGGATTCTATAAATGCTCCATTCCAAAAAAGAAAAGAGAAAGTTTGATATCTTTTTTTTTTATCTTATTGATAGTTTCATCTTATTAACATAAATGAAATTTGATAGAAATGGATATAAGATTGATAGAAAAAATCAAGTCAGAATTACATCTTGAAACATAAAAATGACATATTTTCCTCTATTTCAGTGGATTATTTAGTTATTATCATATATTTTTATATTATTATTACTAGTTATTTTATTATATAATTATAATTATTATTATTATTGTTTTTATTTTTTGTTATTATTATAGTTTATATTATTGCTTATAATATATTGTAGTTTATATTATTATACATATTATTGTTATAGTGTTGTAGTATAGAGTTAGAGTCTTAGGTGAGTTTTTTTTTTAATTAAAAAACTTTGCTAAATCTTTTTAACTACCAATATAAAAACAGAACTTAACTTAAGCGTGATTGTCGCCGTCTAGCCTCGTCTCCTCTCGAGTGCTAGGATTGTCATGTCCTAGTGCATGTTCCATCTTGCTGGTCAAGTCTGTGTTTCTACCTTTACTTTCATTGGATTTGTCTGTGGTTTCAGGGGTGATGGAGCCGGAGTTCAATCGATTGTCTCTAAACGAGAAGGAGACTGAGGAGTTGGTGGTTAAAGCTTTTGAGGTTGAAGGTTTGGATATCGATTACAAGCTGAGTCTGGTAGGTAGGTTTATTGGTGAACGAATGGTGAATTTTGAAGCCATGGAGAGGACTTTGCTGAACCTCTGGAGGCCGATTAAGGGTGCGTGCATCAAATCGATGGGAGGGAATGACCTTTATCTCTTTCAGTTCTTTCATGAGGTCGATCTGAGAAAGATGATTGTAGGTGGTCCATGGAGTTTTAACAATTTCCTTTTACTGATTCATCACTTACGGTAAGGGGAGAACCTTGAAGATATTGAATTTCATGCCGCCGATTTCTGGGTCAGAGTGCATGATCTTCCTCCTGGCTTTGCTTCTAAAATGCTGGCTCGTAACATTGGCAATTTGATGGGTAAGTTTTTGGACTATGATTTGGGTCCCAGGAGGAGCTCTATGGTGAACTATATGCGTATTTGAGTACGGTTGGATATTACCGAACCCCTCATGCGAATCAAGAGAATTAGGAAGGAATGGGGCAATCACTTTGAAGTTTCGTTTAGTTATGAATGGGTTCCTCTCCTTTGCTACCTCTGTGGTATCATTGGTTACAGTGACACCAAATGCCCAAAGCTTACAGAGTTGTCGGCGGCGAAGTTTCATCGGGGATGGAAGGAGGACATCCATACTGAGATTCGAGCCCAAAATCGAAACCGCTCAAATCAATGGCGTCGAGATCCGTCCACGCAAGGGAACACCAGATTTTGTTCCATGAATCAAGGAGTTCAAATAAGGGATCAGGCGAGAGAAGTAAGATCGAAGATTCTCAACAGCTATGAATATTATCCTCGGCAATTTTCCTTTTCGCCAGCTCATGGGTCTTATGCTATGGACCCTCCAGGATTCGGGTCAGACTCTACA
>JANJEY010000234.1:58172175-58184281 GCA_024703695.1 Erythroxylum cataractarum | reverse complement strand
TTAATAATTATTAATAAATATAATTAATATTTTTAAAATATATAAATTTCCAATAAAATTTGATTTAAATATTAAAATATATACAATAAATATTAGTTTATAAATAATATTTTTTAAATTATTTATTTTATAAAATAAAATTTTTTATTAATAGTTTATTAATAAATATTATACAAAAGATTAAAATAAATTATTTTAAGATTAAAATAAATTTAAATAAAATAATTTATTTTTAAGTTTAATTTAATGTATAATTAAATAATTTATTTTTAAGTTTAATTTAATGTATAATTATTATTAGTAATAAAATTATTTATTTTATTTTAAAATTAAAAATTAAAAATCACAATATAATTTTAACTAAATAATTAATTATAAAAACTTTGAAAAAAAGAGAGAGGGAGAGAGGGAGAGGTGAGAGAGTAACTTTTTTTTTCTTTAATTTGAAAATTTTACTAATAATTTCTTTTATTTTTCAAATTTTTGGATACTATACTAGACAAAAGAAATCTCTACCGACTAATATATTGGTACATTAACTCCCCAATATCTATTAGCTATAATATTATTATTAAGACCTTGCTACTCAATCCAACTACATTCAAAATACTATAGTCCAAAATTGTGCCAGCTAAGATGTTGATACAATGTCAAAATTTCCATTGATAAGTAATATAATTACCTTTGATTTGACATTTTACTTTTACTATAAAGCACCATTGAAAATACAATAAAGACAAGATGAAAGAATTTTTGAACAAAGAGTAAATAGCTTAACAATAGAATTCTCATATTTCAATCATACTAAGTGTTATAGGAACTTTGTTAAGCATATTGAAATTAAGTAAAATTATCAACGTCCTCATATAGAACTCAAGTTCAAGTCCTTTGAAGCCTAACTTATCCTTCCTTCGTGATTGTTGACCACTAAGTGTCTTTGTTTTTGAATTCTTGCTACTTATATTTTAGTGTTTTACTCACACTTTAATATAAGTGTTTAACACAAATAAATCAAAAGATAAAGAATACAGATATGGCAAAGACAACCTTTCATTAAAATGTTCATATAATAAAATAATACAAGGAATTGAGTTATTTTTAATTTGAAACACTCTATTTAACAACTATTCAAGATGTTACTTGAATCTCTCAATAAGAACTTTCTCTAAAAATTCTCAACCCTTTTATAGATTATTGAATGTACTCATTATTACACAAATGAACTAAAAATGATGCCTTTATATAAGTTCATAAGAACTTAGGGACTAAGTAAGCTAAACAACATACTTCCTCTACTAATCTACCAAGTTAGTGAGCAGTTATCATTTCTATCACTAACCCTACCATATTAGTGAATAGTTATCTACTTTAAACTACTAACTCTACTTTAGCACAAGAAAAAATGGTTTAGAAGATACCTAATTAGTTTCCATATCTTTTAATACTTTCCTGCTATTTGAGGAAGTGCTCTTACGTATGAGTCTTTAATTTAACTATCATTAGTCATCATTGTGCATGATCTATTCAATCATTTCCATAGTATAACCATATTGCTCTATAGCATAAGTTAGTAAGCATTTCTATAGTATAACCATATTGCTCTATAATATAATTTAGTAACAATTCAAACCATTGTATATTAAATCTCATATATTTAAATGCCTTTCAACCTCTTTGTCAAAGTTAAGTGTTTTTGCACACCCTTAAACTTAATACGACTGAGTTGAGACATGATCTTTGTTGTCACATTTGAATCTTGGCTATTGTTGAAGACTTTCGATAATGAACACCAATGTATGCCAACACTCACCTACTCTCAAGTTTTTATTAATATTGCAAATTTTGTCTTACCTACTTGAAGTTATTTACTTTATTCCATCATCAAGATGTCATCTTCATATAAACTCAAATGTTAAGCGTAGACTAAGGCTCAACACAACCTGTAAGATTCCATAATTTAGTCTTACAGGTCTAACATTAGGCCTCTATATTGAGACATCATATGTTAAAAGTGTACCACATTTATCACAAATAAAAAGCCATTTAAATGTTGGGTGGAAAGAAATTGCAACAACACTAAAGAGGTTGATAATATTATCAAATAAGATGTAAAATGAAAAAACAAGTTATGTTATCATTTTTAAAAGGCCAAAAACAAACTTCTAAAATATCAGTCTAGCATTATCACCATCTTACATTACAATGCATAATGAAAAAACTAATTATGAATGTTGTAAGCTTGAATTAAGCCATCCATTGGCCACATACTATAAGAAAATATGTACATTAGATTATATTTTCAGTAAGTAAAGTTAAGAATCTTGAAGACATTATTTAGTAGCCAAATCACCCAGTGAAAACCTATAGAAAAGTTGATTCAAGTAAAATGCCAACTAATCACCTTTAAATGAAGCATAAATCAAATTAAAACTAATAATTTATAGGGAAAAAGGTTTTGTTATTCAATCACCTTCAAATTCAAGCAGGTTATTACAGAGTAAAGGTAATTATAAGTATATATATAGACATCTCACATACTAATAACATTTTCTTGCTTCAATTCTTTTATTTATAACCTTTTTGTATGTATTCCTTATATGTTAAATGATGAATTCAATCAACTTCAATAGGAGTTTAATAACTACTCTTCATATTTCTTCATCACAGTCCTCTTAATTAATGAATTTTCAAATGAAGTCCTACCATTAAAAAGAGGTTGATAAAGTTTGAAGACTTTATGAATAAATGATTCATCATAAAAACTAGTAAAGAGTTTAAAATAATTATCCTTCACTTTACACAAGTGCGCCAGCGATAGGGAAATTTTCTCCCCTTTCGTCTCTTTTCTATTAATATTTCTTCTTTAGTGTTCATATAAGTAATAATAGAGTTCATCTAGTTATAATATTTTCACCCCTTCATCTATTTTATATTAATGTTTCTTCTTTAGTATTTCTACTAATAATAACAGAATTCATCCAATCATATTATTATAATTTTAACAACAAATTTGTATTTCATGTTCATATCTTAAAAAGAAAAGTCCCTCTTCCATGTGTAATTAAAACAATTAAGCATAGATAACTAAGAATGTCCTAAGCATAAGGACTACCACTAAATAATAATTATTAATTTTTTTACTATAAGAAATATAACATATTGTACAAAAAAAAAATATCAAAATGAAGAACCATTAATTATGCACTTACAAACTTGGTATAGTCTATATAACTAAAAGAAGAGACACTCAATCATAAACCTAAACATAAATGTGATCCGAACATTATATATGTCTAAAATGTGCATATATTATAAAGATAATGTAACAGAGAAAAATACTACTTTTATTGACAATTGATTTGGCCTTTTATAGCCTCATATTATGACTGAATAAGAGAAAAAATATTCCATGATAGACCCATTACCAACAAAATAAACAAAATCCCAAAAACATGACTAACAATAAAATTGACACAATAAATTATGATATACTAGGACTTTTCCTTATTGAATATAGATTATTTAGCTCGTTAATACCAACATTCACTACCTTAAACTGAATTTTGCAAAATAATCAGTTTATAACACACATTGAATAGAATCCAAGTAACTGATGTATAGTCTTAAAGGCTTCCAATTGTAGCAAATTAGTTAATATGTTTGTATCTTGATCTTTAATTTGGCAATGAACTGATTCCACTAACTTATCCTTAGTCAGATCACAGAGGAAATGTATCAAGGCATTAATATGTTTACTACACCTATGAAACATTGGATTCTTTAGAAGTTCAATAGTGGAAATTTTGACCCAATGAATTAGAGTTAGTCCTCACTATTGAAACTTCATATCTGAAAGAAGTTTCCATAACCAAAAAACCTAACTTGCATATTATGTTACAACTATAAATTAGGCTTCTATTGTGGATAGTGAAATCATAAGTTACTTATTTGAGGTTTACAAAATGGCTTCTATCTCATCAACAAAACATACCAAACTGTGTTTTTCATATCCTCTAAGTCACTGGTATAATCACTATCATTGAATCCCATTAATGTTGCATCTAAAAGTTTTTAATAAAAGGGACCATATTCTAAAGTGCGTACTAAGTTACGTAGTATCTATTTAGCTACCTAATAATGAGACTTAGTTGGGGTTGCCATAAATATACTAAAAAGACTAGTTACATAGATCATATTTAGCTAAGTTGAAGATAGATACATAAGGCAACCAATGATCTACTTATAAATGATATTATCAACAACTTTGTTTCCATCTTTTTTCAGTAGCTTGTAGTCAGGCAAAATTGGGTTCTTCATAGAGTTATAACTTGACATATTAAACTATTCTAAAATTTCCCGAGCAAATTTTCCTTGATTTATAAAAATTCTAATTGGTAACTGCTCCACTTTTAAGCATAATAAGTAAGTTACCCAATCAAGATTAGTCATGTCAAATTCTCTCACCATGGAATGTTTAAATTTGGAAAACATATTTTCATCATTCCCTGTAAAATTAGTTCATCAACTTATAAACAAGCAATCAAAGTTTTACATCCATTATTTAATTTCATATATAAAATATACTTATGAGAAAAATCTTGAAATTTGAATTGTAAGAAATGTGCATCAATTCAAGTATACTAAACTTAGGGTGCATGCTTAGGATATAGAGGGCTTTCTTTAACTTATAGACTATATACCCCTTCCTTTACTGCACATATCCTAGAGGTTGATCAATAGAAAATTTCTCAGTGAGCTAACCATGTAAAAATGTACGTTTAACTTCCAATTGATAGATTGTCCAAGAGTAAACAACAAACAAAAGTTGAAGGCATATGATGTCAAGTTTGACCACTGGAGCATACACCTTATCATAGCCTAGCCTATATTGTTGTGTAAACCCCTTGCCTACTATATGTTCCTTGTATTTATCAATCTCCCTTTTTTCATTCAACTTAGTCCTATATATCCATTTAACTTTAATTATCCTTTCTCCATCTTAAATTTCTATGAGCTCCCAAATGTTATATCTTTCTATGGCAGTAATCTTAACTTTCGTTTCAAGTCTTGTACAACCTCATCATATATGGTGGGTAATAAGTTCATCATTATAGACTTTATCCCTACTTACATAGTCTTGCATCCATATAAGTCTTGTCTTAATTTAAATGGATAATCTGTCATTGCTTGGGGTGACATTAGTTGGCAGAGTTGGAGCTTGAGGTGAATTAGATAAAGAATTAGAAGTATATTAAGATTGACATACATTATTATCTTCTTCTGGTGGTAACATGTCGAATAATAAATGTTCAGGATTGCTCCAGATTTAGCTGTTCTCTTCATCAAAAATCATATCCTAAGTGATAATAAATTTCCTGGTGATAGGATTGTATAACTTGAAAGTTTTAAACTCTTTGTTGAAACCAAAGAACACACACTTAACACCTTTTTTCATCTAGCTTAATTCTCATATTGTCAGGTTAATGTGCATAGGCTAAGTAATTGAAGGTTTTGAATTGTTCTATAGAAGGTGCGCTCCTAGTCCATTTGTCTTTAGGTGTGTTACTTTTTTTATTGTGAAGGAGAGACTATGATTCAAAATACAGACACTATAAGGAACAACTTTTGGCTAGAAAGTTTTTAAGAAATTATTTGCCTTTAACATACATTGTAACATATTTATAATCATTTGATTCTTTCTCTTAGTGATGTCATTTTGTTGAGATGAGGAAAGTCCTGCAAACTGCTTACTAATACCATTAAAATCACAAAAATTAGTAAACTCAACAGAGGATAGCTCGCTATTATGATCGGTGTGAGAAAAACCTTTATCCTTTTTCTTGACTCATTTTCAGTTAGAGCCTATTTGTTGACAACACAAGTAGTCGATGACTTTTCAACAAGAAATTACGCCCATATTTTTTAAGAATTTTTTTTTGTTAAAGTAAGTATACATCTTTTACCATTATGGGATGCTAAAGTAGTTAGACTGTAAAGATATGAATGTACTAGTTAAAGTAGATCAATAGCTCTCCATGAGCTTTCTTGTGTGAAGCTTGCATAATGTTGTTTACTAACAATATAGTCTTCACAGACCTTTATAGCAGAAATTATCTCTAGTAATCTTTTCATCACTTACCTTTACTATATAGTTCTTAAGCTATTAAAATTTAGATCCTATAACAATAATGTCATAACTAAGACATGTCAGACATAAGGTTGGTCATGGTGTATAAAATTTGACCAATTTCGTGTTATATAGTTGCATGTGGTGTAAACATATGGTTAGTTGTCATTGACATGTAAGCCATTAATCCCTTTTCTAGATGCTTAACTTAATAAAGTCCATTTTTTATATGAACTTCAAACCCCACAACTTGTAACTAACCGAGATTGATGAGATTATTTTTTAAATTTAGCACATACCACCCTTCTTTTATAACTTGATAGTTCCTTTACCTATAACATATACACTAGTGTTGTCTCCAAGATTGAAATATTTAAGAAAATTATTATCCAAATAAAAAAAGAAGAACTTGTTACCACTCATATGATTATTGTAACCTGAGTCCCGATACTAATTTTTGCTAGTATTTTTGACCCTAACGCATGCCAATTGATAATAATCATTAACAACAAAGCATCCTCCTTTTCAGTACTAGCAAAATTCATCTTGGTATCCCTTTCTTTGATCAGACATTCATATTAGTAATGGATTTGTTGGTGACAGCTGCAGCATGCAATTTGTGATTTGTCAAATTGTCCTTTATTATTATCCCCACCACATCCCCCGTTATGAAATCCACCTTTAAAAACATTACATTCACATTCCCTCCAAGTAGATGAACTACCTGTAGTGGTAACTTATAAAGCTTGTTCATTAACATTAGTAGACATATGTTATTCATACAAGAGTATGGCACTCTGAAGTACATCAATAGAGAACTCATCAATGTTATTGGATTCCTTTATAAGGTATCCAATATAGTTAAAATTGAGGTCCACTGAGCAAAGGATCTTCTTAATAATTGTAATATATATCAATTCGTCTCCCTATAGGCATGTCTTATTAGCAATGGTTAAGGTTCAAGAAAAATAATCATTAACTGATTCTTCTATAATCATATGCAAAATCTCAACGTCGTTGTGAAGACCTTAAAGTTGTTAACACTTTATTCAAGTTGAACCTTTATATTTCTTCTTCAAAGACCCCTAAATATCCCTTATTATGTCTTTCTTAAGAATAATCTCAAGAATAGTATGATCAATGGCTTAGAATATGTGATTTTTGGCTTTCATATCCTTTCATTTTCAATCTTCAAAACTTTTGGCTTAAGTTTTTGTGAGAGTGAAACATTTTGCAGGTAGTGCAATGTCATACTCAACAATACCCTAGGTACTCTTTAAATCATGGAAGGTTATACATGGTAAACTCCAATTGTCATAATGAAAATCAAGTTTGGGAATGGCAGATGAAACATTATTCCTAGAAGGCTTGAGGCTTGTTGTAACAAGATAATAACATGAACTATAATAACAAATGTCTAAAGTGTGTCATAATGGAAAGATAATGTAATAAGAAAAATACTAATTTTATTGACATCTTTCAACTTCATCTTGACCTGATCTGGTCATCCCAACTATTCTAGAAAAATTATGGAACCAATTCCTAGTTTAATGATGCAACCATCAAAGTAGTATGGTAAAAAGTTCTCTGCTTTGAAAAGAAAGACAAATGTGACGACTAGGATGACAGCTCCCTATTTTTGATGCCTACATAAGTATCCCAGTAAGGCACTTACTTACTTATGTCTCCTATTATAGAAGTTTTAAATTAGCAAACTAAAAATATAGTTTCCCAAAATCAAGTGCTTCACCAATTTGATTTAAAACTAGAAGGCTTAAATGCGCAAACACAAGATTTGCATATAAGGTGTCATCCTAGATTCATTAGTTACAACAAAAGCAAAACAACATTATTTTTGTATTTTAATTTGAAAATAGTTAAGGCTTGGTCCTGGGCTTGGGCCTAGGCCTTAATAGCAAATTACCATCCTTACTTACATAGAAATATAACTTCTAGTGAGCAAGTACCATCGACCTATCAAGGCTATAAGATATATAGACACAAGCTATATGATAAAAGAGTCATGTCTAAAAATAAACTCCAAAATTATATCATACACTAAGGCCTAAGTGGAAATACAACTTCTAATAAGCAAATATCATTGACCTATTAAGGCTATAAGATACATGAACATAGGCTCTTGTATAAGTATAATTAAACCTCAAATAACCCCTTAAAGCATGACAATCCTATAAAGAATATTTCACTATTAAAGATGGTAAATTTTTTAAAGTTGACCTCACATCCAAAGGAAAACTTGGAATAAAATTCTTCCCAAACTATTTCATATGAGAAAAAAATTCTTGGTAACAACCTCCCAGGGTTAGAAGTATTCATTGGAATGGGCATCTATTAATTAGCAAAGAAATTACAAATCCTACCTTACGAAATTAATATTAAGTTTCGTTCCTACACTAATGTATCTAATATATTACGACTCCAATAAGTCCCCTGAGAATATAGAGACATAAGAGATCAATTAATGAAACATTTTTCTCAGAGCCATGATCAATTCGATCAACCAAATCTTATGGCAAAACCCAAAATTCTTCATCCAATGGTCATTCAACGAAATAAAGATATCAATCCTATCAAAGTTAAACATCTAGGTATAAATCTAATAGATTTAACTCTTGTAGGATAAGAATATGCCATCTTTTTAAGACAATGGTCGAATGAACCTACTAAGTTTGATTAGGCTTGTAAAACATTTTATGTAATGAAAAGGGGCCAAATGAACTCTAGAAAAGAAAAGATTAGTGATTTATTATAAATCATTGAATATTTTCCTTCAAGGTGAGAAGTTCCCTCCACCAGGATTAATACATAAATAATATTCTTTAAACAGGCAATGGTGTTCTCAAATTTTGATATCAAAGCTAGGTTTTTCCAGATAAGGATAGGGCCAGCAAATCGATATAAGATGACATTTTGCATCCCAAATGCCTAATATCAATGGATGGTTATGGCTTTCGGACTTAAGGTTGCCCCTTCATTATTACAAAAGGTAATGAAAAAGATCTATGAAGCCATACTAGACAATACGTTGGTCTATATTTATGATATCTTGATATTCTAAAATAATATGGGCAAACATAAGGCCTTACTGGAAAAATTTACAAACATCACAAAAACTATGGTATAATATTCTCAACCCAAAAAAGTCATATTGACCCTACCTAAATAGACTTCTTGGGTATAAAATTCCATGATGGACATTAACAACCAAGCCCGCATATAGCTAGTGAATTATCCAAGTTTCTTGATTAGAAGCTCACATTAAAACATATTCAACAATTCTTAGATATTATCAATTATATTCGAGAATTTATCTCTCATGTTGCTAACTACACTAGCTAGCTATCCAAACTCTTAAAAAAGAATCCTTCACCAAGGAGAATAAAATAGACATAAGTAGTACAATACGTAAAAAAACATTATTTGGCATCTACTACCACTTAAGATTCCTGACAAACAAGAATGAATCTTATAGATTAATGCCACTGAAGAATATTGGGGTATGGTCCTAATAAAAGAACTATACAATAAAAGATTTTACCATGGTCGTTCTAGTTCCCAATTTAAATAATTATTAAAAAATTACCATGCAATCTATAAAGAGATTCATGTAGTAAAATGAGTTGGAAGGATTGGTTCTATCATTGTAAATTCTCAGTTCACCAGATTATTGAGCGTCTGACTACCTATCTGAACGTTAAAAGAACATTCAACTTCTCAATTTGACCAAAGTTATCTCTTTGATTCTCCTAATGGATGATCTTCTCAGGGTAGCAAAAATCTAAACAACATTTCCCTCTTATGCAAAAGAACCTACTATTATTGAAGAAATCAATAACCTAGATAGAAGAAGCCTTTTCTATTTGCTTCACTTAGAAAAACAAAAATACCATCGTGTCCCTCCCATTTTGATATACAAACCTCTTACCTAGTTGTATTCTTCATTAGTGGGACTCTTCCATATGAAGCAATGTGTTACATCTTGGCACTCTCTACTCTTTCTGTATGTGTTATTGTAGTTTGTCCAAGGGATGGCAATAGGTTAGCTCGGACCCAGGCCTGCAGTGCTTACAACCTAGCAAAACACATAGTGTTTCTTTGTGTTTCATAATCCTTATAGCCTAGCAAAAGATGGCCTCATCTACACACCTATCTAGGCACACCTCTAGCATATTTCTCTTGAATGGCCTAAGCATAAGAACATGGTCATAAAAATTATTAAGATGTTTATGTGTGACCTTAATAATTTTCCTAAATAACATTCTCCTATTACATGTACCTTCCATAGGTTACCCTAGAAAATTTATCCTTAAAGAACTCAAAATGCCAGAAGTAGATTTTCTGGAAGGATGGACTGATCTTATACTTACCTCTAGTTTATCTATTAAAGGATTATCTTATTCCCTTCCTCCACACTTCCAAGCATCTCCTTAAGAAATATGAAGACATCATAAATTATGAAAACAATTTATCTTTATCCCATGAGCCTATCCAATAGAAGAATAAGTAAGACCTTCCATTAAAATAAAAATAGGTTATTGTGTGTGTTTATGCATTTTTGGACCCCCTTTAGGTGATAGATGTTAGTGAATTTACTAAGCTAAATTATTATACTATTATATGTCTGTGGACCCGCACCATGTGACAGATGTCAATGGCTCCACTAAGCTAAATTATTATACAGTTTGTGATGGATGTATCTGTTTATTGCCTTCAGTTGGGAACAACAAAAAAAGGAATAAAACTAATTATTCTTCCATGGTTTCATTTCAAAAATCCCTCTCCCCTAAAAAATTATCACTATTCTAACTCTTACTTCTCTAAAAAGATTTGTGTATCAAAAAAATTAGATACTAAGATTCTACTAACATCGTATTATAAGATAACTCAAAATAGATTATATAAGAGGCATGTCGTGAAGCATTTGATACCCGTCATAACAGTTTCTTTTTTCTCAGTAGCATATATGTGACCAATATTGAGTTCATCTCCAAATGTGACCTCTTGGTAAACAAATTATAAATAAGAGGGATTATTTGACACATCAATACGAACAACCAAAACAAGGAGGTGTGGATGAGAAACAAGGTTTACAATTAACTTTTTTATGACAACCTTGATTTTTGTGCGAGGCCATTCCCTTTCAATAGCTCTGACAACTAGAATAAAAGAGTGCCTTACTAAGAAAACAAACAAGCAGTGATGAAAAAGAAAAATTCAAACTTTATAGATTTTAGTTTCAGAAAAAGAAGAGCAAATATTAAATAAACAAACAAAGTATAATGAGCTTCTATGGAAAGCAAAAAATACAACTGGTTGCAAAAGAGCGAGAGCAAGATCAACTTCAGAGTTGGGGGATATGTTAATCGGTGGCTATGTGGTCCAATTTTTTATCACGTAAATGCAAAGCAAAAAAACTCTGCTCGGAGTCAAAATCATAAGAGCAAACTTTACAATCTTATAAATTCAAAATGCATATATATCAATCAAAAACATATAATAACCTAAAATCCAAAAAGAGTAAATTCATATTGTTGGAGAAATATTATAGAACTGAACAACTATAGAAAAAGAAGAAAGTGATTATGTTGATCAACCTTGCTTTATTCACTATAAATAGAGCCTTTTAAATATGCTTTACAAGAGTTGTAATTTGAACTAAACACTAATAGCGTTTCAATTGCGAATTCTAACTACTCTAACTAATTTGTCTAGAAAATAGGAAAACTATCAACTAGTGAATCTCCTAGCTTATTTTACGGTAACAATGTAACAACTAAATTGCTGAAGGTTTAAATAAATCTAACTTCTATCACTCCCCCTTCATTCAAACTTGGAGACTCCTAATCGTGCATAAATAAACTCATGCTTCTTTTTTGGCAAGCACTTTGTCATTAAATCTGCAATTTGCTCTTCAGTTCCACAACTCTCCAATTTGACATCTCCCTTTGTCATCAACTC
>JANJEY010000234.1:58125380-58137143 GCA_024703695.1 Erythroxylum cataractarum | reverse complement strand
GCAAAACAAAGAAGGCACGTCGGGGGTTGTGTCCCGATTAGCCCCTCCGACGCTCAAGTCAGTCTTTTGGTGAAGGTAGGTTCGTTGTAAGCAGAGAGAATTATGTTTATGATTGCGTACCTCAATATGGTGGAATTATCCTTAAATATGAAGTAACAATTAGGTTTTAGTCTTTTACGTGTTTGCATGGGAGTCTTTCTCATACAAATGGGCTGAGGAGAGCGTGGATCAGGCTTGAGCTTGACATAGCCATTAGGTATGAGACTGATCTTTGGTTATTGGACCGATCGGCCCATACGACATTGAGACTGGGTTCTGGCCCAGTACAGCCGACCCGACCAATACTAAATGTTGGGAAATTTAGGAAAGAAATCCTCGACCACTAACTTAATCTTAAAGCTAATTCATTTTATTTAAAAATAAGGAATAAAATAAAGAAACAAATGATAGTGATAATGGACCTACGATGGGTTAGATCCAATTTAACTAAAGTCCAATAAAAAATCTAAAATTTTAAATTTAACATCTGATTTAACTCATGAAATAGACTTAATTTTAATTTTAAATTTGAATCATTATAAAATTATAAAATTTAAACTCGGCTTATAAATTTATATCTGATAAAAGTTTTAATAATTATATAAGATATAATTGTGTCACATTAACATTAATATATGTCTTAATATATGATACCACATTAAATTTGACAAAAAAATATGTAATCATTTATCAAATAGAACTGATCATAAACTTGTTGTAAAATAAAATATAATTTTCAAAAAAAATTATATTAAAAGTTAAATTAAGTTAATAAATATAGAATATATATAATTATAAGAAGATTTAAATGAAATATTTATTTGAACACTAACTAAAAAAAATTCTTCAATATCATCATCACTAAAAAAATCATCTTTCATTAATATAAATAACTAAATTAGAATGATTAAATTAAAAAATAACTAAAAATCATCTTTCTGTCTTTTATTCTCTTTTTCAATAATTATGGGGATGAGAAATCATTATATGAAAATTATAAGTTGACCTAAATTTAGGGTATGTATAAATATAAATATAGATTTTTTAATTTTATATTTGACTCATAATTTTTAGCTTAATTTTTATATTCAAATCCAATCCATAAATTAATTATTAAAAAATCAAATCCTTCAATTTTTGAATTTACAATATCAAAACGTACGAGCTATATAACTCAATTTGTACAAGTTTAAGTGACAATCGAAGATAATTTTACATGGGATAATTGAAACCGATACCTTACCAATAGATTCTTGGTTAAGAAGGAAGAAAAAGCATAACAGATTTTTTAAGAAGAAAATGACCTAAAAGATAAAGAGCAACCTTCTTATATTACTTAAATATTTAGATGAAAAGAATACAAAAGAAAGAAATCTCATAAGTTGATTAACATTTAATTTATTAACAAATATTTAAATTTTGAAATTTATAGAATGTTAAATTGAGAGACTATTATATAAACCCTATAAGCGATAAACTTGTATTGTTTAAATGGAAACATACAAAAAGCGGCTTAGCACTACCAGTACCCCTAAATATTTAACACTATTGTATGCACAAGCAGTAACCTTACTTAAGCAAAGGCCAACCAATTACTACAGGACTTTGGTGCTCGGTGGTAGGCCTACTTCAAATTTGAAGAAACCGCTGATAAGATTAAAACAAAGCAAGACACAAATGGCTTCAATCACGATTAACTAGGGCTGCCTCTTCTCTTTATCCTCACAAATTTAATATATTTTGATTTTTTAGTAATTACCTAGATCTGATAGAGAACTTTAGAGATTATATTAAAATATCTGATGATGATCACGGCTTTTATGATTGATATTTCGTATCTCTGATAGAAAACTTTACGCCAACAGTTGTTTTGATTAAGAACCCCATGGCGCCCATGAGTTGTCTGAGACAGAAGGAAGAGTAGGGCAGGTTCATTGAATAATTGTAGTTTCATTTTTTTACTTTTTGGTTCTAGGAAATGATTCTGAGATCGATGAATTCCTTAGAAATTTTGAAAAGAAAAAAAGAGATTGGTAGTGTACACCTCTCTGTAAATTTCTATCAGAATTCGGATCCGCTAGAGCATATGATCATATGATGATAAATTGGCTCAGTAGAGAACTTCCTTCACTTTCATTTCCAAAGATTGTTTTCACTGGCAAATGGTCACTTTCAATTCCAAAGATTTTTTTTCTTCTTCTTTGTCATTGTCGTGACGAATGACACAACTAAAGGTTGATCCATATGACCAATTACTTGGGGAGAGAGGGCTCTTAGGTTTGAAGTATTGGAGGAAGGAGGAATTAATTTACTTCCCTATTTCTTAAACATAAATTTTGATAACGCATTCAAATAAATAATTTATTGGCATATTAATTTTTCAAAATAATTTGATAATTTTTAAGGAATCAATTAGGAGATTTTTTGTTCTTATTTTTATTTTTTTACAACTTATAAATTACGTCTTGATATTTTGATCACATTATAAACTATGTGTCTAAGAATCTCTACTTGAACCACTTATCACATTAATCAATCTAATTTTTTGTTTTTAATTTGACATAAATACTTTAAATCAAATATACTCTGTTTTTTATTAAAAGAGATGTGAACATATTCTAATTCTACTTCTTCCTTTTTGTTACTTACCAAATATTCTAAAAGAGCTCCATTTATAGGAAGACATTTTTAAGTCATCCACTTTTAAACTAATCCCAGCTTGAATCAGATAGATCCCTTATAAAAGTAAAATTTTGATTCTAAATTTTAAACGATTAAAGTTTAGGGTTTTATTTCTACCTCTTTTACCAGTAAAGCCAATCCTTCGGTAAAAAAGAGTAATGGGTTATAGTTAGGACAATGCCAGTTAGGGAGTAGGCAAAGACGCAGACTTCACAAGAAAGGTACGAAGAACATTGTAGGCGCAGTACCATCCACCCCCACCTTCTATCCCCATCGTAGTAGTAACTTCCCTGTCAACTAGGGTCAGCTCTTAAGTAACACCAACAACTACTCGTCAGAATTTGCTTGCTCTTGCTGCTACTAGCTAGTTATTATCAGCTGAATTCCAGCATCAGGGGTAAAAAAAGAAAAAACCCGAATAGGCTTCTTCCAATATGCGAAACATGGGGAGCTCCGTCCCCACCAAAGGCATCGCAGCCATTGTCGGCGTCGGACCAAAGCTTGGCCGATCCATCGCACGCAAGTTTGCCCATGAAGGTTACACTGTTGCCATCCTCGCCCGTGACTTAGGTACCTCTCTTAATGACATGTATCTCTCTTCTCCTTCTCCACCTGTTTGCTTAGCCAGAAAAAGAAAAGATAACAAGGATAATTCAATATTGTTACACAACCAGTAGTTCCCTTTTATCTGCTAATCTTGGAGACAGACTTGTCCTTTTACCGCTTTAACCGCTTATGATTTGTGATGACTTTAACACAGTTTTAACATTTTGTTTCTCTTGGAAATGATTTACATTACAAGTTGGTTACAAACACAAATAGTTTTTGAAGATAATTAGTGAAAAGAAATTCAGTGCTTGAAGGAGAAGAACGATGAAGCTCATGGCGAGATATATACATGATTTGCAGGGAGGTTGTCGAGATTTGCAGACGAGATAGCTAGAGTAGAGAAGGCTCAGGTGTATGCGATTAGAATAGATTGCTCGGCTTCAAGAAGTGTGAGAGAAGCATTTGAAGGGGTTCTCTCACTTGGCTTTGTGGAAGTTCTTGTCTACAATGCATACCAGCCGGTCTCTGACTGGCGACCCACCAGCTTCACTGATATTCGCATCGATTCCTTCGAAAAATCGCTGGCAGTCTCGTCGACTGGTGCCTTCCTTTGTGCCCAACAAGTATACCATTTCTCGACCCTCCATTTCGGTTGTCCCAACTTAGTTAATGACCTAATTAGACCATTACCCTATCTAGTAGAGTTCCTGTATGTTTATTTTATGTTACCAGGTTATTCCAGCGATGGTGGAGAAAGGGAAAGGAACAATCTTGTTCACTGGGTGTGCAGCTTCTTTGAGTGGGTTTGCTGGCTTATCTGAACTATGTAATCACTTACTCCACAAAACATGAATCTTGAAAAATTTTATCTTTGGAGACTACCCATGTTATTTCTTTTTATTTAAAGTGTTTTTTTTTTCTGGCGTTTATCGATCTGAATCTCAACATCTGTACACGTATGTCATCAAAACAGGTTGTGGAAAGTTTGCTTTGAGAGCTCTATCTCAATGCCTGGCCAGGGAGTTCCAACCTCTTGGTGTTCACGTAGCACACGTAATCATCGACGGTGTAATTGGGCCACCAAGGTTAGTTCATTCTCATCTTTATATCTGTATCGGTTTCTGATGCTCTTTTATTTTTTTCCCCAAATAATCTATCTCATATCTGCCTCTGCCTCCTATTACAGAAGAAAACAGCAATAGATTCTATACATTTTACTGCTTATAGTCCCCTAAGGCCCTCACTTTAATAGCATATATAATACAAGGCCAACAATGATAAGATTGGAACAAGAGACATTAACCTAATTGGAAGCATTGGTGAAGAGCTCATTTTTGCATAGTTGTGAAGGGGAAAAGGAGTGATAAATGGTGAATGATGAGCAATTAATGAGAAACGGACGGACATTGTAGGGGACCATCGACCTTGCAGAGGACTGCAACTGGACACCAACAACAACAAATAAGTGGAGCAGGTGATATAATGGACCCAGACTCGCTGGCTCAGACCTACTGGCATTTGCATGTTCAGGACCGGACGGCTTGGACCCAAGAACTCGACATTCGTCCCTCCAACTTCAACCAAATTTCCACCCCCAGATTATGTAATTAGTCCCCACCCTCTGCTCTCCATACACTTTATCCTTACAAGAAGAAGTTGCCATTTTGGTTCCTTCTTTTGTCTCCTACTGTCCTACAGCAGTGTTTCATTCCTCGTTGTAGCGCACGGTTCATTGGCTTTCTCAACGCACTTGGGAGATGTTAGGAACAGGATTGGTTTCATAATCTTTCTCTTTATTCCTTTTCACTATCCTTTTGTCTCCAATAGAAAACAAAAAAAAAGAAGGTATTCCACTTACTTATAAATGGGGTGTGGTGGTTTCTTATCGGGATTTGTTTGTACTTAGTAATCAAGTATGCAATATGTTTAGATAGATGAATTGGTTGGATGGTAGACTAGAAAGATATGGTCTTTGTGATAGAATAAATGCATGAAATGATTCAAGTAATCTGTCGGCATTTTGTGATAATAAAAGTTCTGCAAGTGGACAGGGGTTGCATGGTTTGTATAATGTCTTCGTGTCCTGATTAAGGACACAAGCTGCGTGAACCTGTACCTGTTGGCTTTTGACTACTTAAAAAAATCGGAAGATTCATTTACTTTTCTAGGCAGAAAACAGGGCACGGCTAGCTTAGTTGGTTATAAAAAAAGTGAGTACAAAGTTTTACATTCGAATCTTGGCAGCGGCAATGTTGGAATTCATCCAATGTGGTGATTCCTTATACGTACCGAACACTAGGTCGCTTTTATAAAAAGTTAGCTAAAATTAAACCGTGATTTACCTCCCTCACACAATATCAAACTAGAATGTGAGGGCGCCTAAAATAGACGTTCTACCTTTTGAGTACAAAGTTGATGTAATAGCTGGCCTCGTTGCAAATTTTGCTTTGCTCAATTTAGTTTCAAATATATATACTTAAAAAATGTTTCTTTTTAAATTTTTTCAATTAAATTTATTATTTAATTTTAAATTATTATATAATTTATTTTGCATATATATATATATATATATTTAAAATTATATACAATTTATTTAATGCATGCATTAAAACATAGGTGCTACGAATTTTTCGTTTCGAAAAGGAAAAAAAATTGTATATCGTAAGACGGTGAAGTATGGACCATCTCAAAAGTCATGAGGTGCCAGCTCAGCTCTCGTTTTTCTACGGAGACGGAGGCCCTTCAATGGGGCCCGCAAATCTACGTATCTCACATACGTTACAGTGATGACGCAGAACTGGACTCCCACTTTCTAATCATTAGCATCTCTTTCACTCGCTGCTGCTAGTCTATCTTGATAATAGGTTTTTGAATAATTGTGTCTCTTAGATACAATAGGGCCGGGCCGCTTCAGACTAATTTTTGGAAAAATTGGGTTTGGCAAATAGTACCAATTTATTAATGCAAATTGGGTTCGGCAAATAGTACCAATTTATTAAATTTGCACGAAAAATTGCGTTTGGCAAAAATTATATTCAATTTTTGGAAAAACTCGGACTAGACTAATCGGTTTAATCGGTGATCAGATAATTATCTGATTCGGATGATTCGTAAAAATTAATCCTCAATTGAATCAGTGAGAATCGGTAAAAATCGGTCAATTAACCGGTCGTTTGTTCGGTTCGACCATTGGTTCAATAAATTCTTTCATTTTTTTAAATTTTAAATATTTTTATATTATTTTGTATATTTTTATATTTTTTAATATTACTAATATTATATATAATTAAATATAATTATTGTATAATTATAACGTCACATTGATTTGACCGGTGATCTAAATTTCAAAACCATGTTGTGATGTGTCATACGCAATAAAAGAAGGCATTGGACCCTTTTCTTCCCTTGTCCCTCTTTCTCTTTTCATTAAGGAGCCTACTTGCATGTCTAATTTCTCTGAAAATTTCAAACACGAGTATTGAAGATCTGCGTGACTGCTATGATTTACCTCATGATATTCGTATCACTAAGAGGCAATGCGTTGTTGGCTTTCACATCACACTTATATTTCCCCTTTTTTATGTGAGCCAATTTTATTTATTAACTTGTTTCTATAAATAAATTTATTTACATCAAATTAACTTCCTTTAATTCATAATTAGTGCAAATTTTTGTACATTTTGTTAAATTCCAAATTTATTAATCTCTAATATTAACACTGAATTTTGAGAAATTTAAACAAAAATATATTACATTTAAGTGAAATTGTATACAATTAAAGATATATATATTTAAATTAAATTTTCAAGTCAAATAAGTTACGGGTCATATTTTTACATATAACTACAACTAATAAATTTTGGATAGAATTTTCTCTAGTAAGAGATTTTCTTTTGATATATCTGGTAAGAGATTTTATAACGTTTTGTAACTATTTCTATTTGGGGGGAGCAGAATGACAAGTCACCAATCGTTTATGAGAACAAGGTGGAACAAGAAATTGTTGTACCTTCTCCGCTCATTGTTGGATAGCTATGAGGTGGCAAGAGATTAAGAATATCGACATTATATCATGGACATACGCCTGTTTTGTAGTCTGAGAAGTTAGAGTTAAGCAAATTTTTAGGCTCACAGTGAACACTAGTACTCCTAACACTACTAAATCTTGACGAAGACATCTTGTAACTAGAAGCCAGACCCATTCTTGTGAGGAGTGGAGCAGTCTAGTACTGGGCTAATCGCCCGTTGTGCAGACCTGGTACCCTTTATCCCCCTTCAGCTCAAATTTATGGCTTCCATTGCATTGGTGCAAATTCAATCCTCCCCGGCACTATGCCCAAATGAAAGACCGCCTAGAAGTCCGAGGACTTTTGATCGCTGATCGAATGTGAAGAGCTCGAAGCCTGAAAGCTCAGGTGAGGCAACGAGTGAAACCGCTGTAAAAATACAAGAGGTAAAAAGAAATTTTATCCATCTCTGAATCAACAAAATGAAAAATGGGGGAGAAATCAAAGAAAGAGAGAAACAAAAGCAAATCGGATTAAGTATCAAGGAGTTAAAGAATTTAATCAAGGTAAACGTTTTTAAGACAATAAATTTATTGTTACGTTTTTACATCAAAGTGAAATTTTCGAGCTTCTATTTCTTTCGTTAAAGGAGATTTGAGAAAAGATGGAATAGGAAGATGTGATTTCTTTCATGACCTGCTTTCAAAGACGGGAATCCCTCTGTTGAACCGTATTCTCTCTCTCTATTCATATCATAACAGAACCCATTTGTTATTCCAATGCAGATTGTTTGTACCCTGTATCTCCAATGCTACTTGATTCTCTGTATTTACTCTCAAGTCTCAACAAGCCTTCCTCAAATAGGCTTTTATAATATCAGATTTAATGCTTCTTTCAAATTGAAAAATAAAAGGAAATGCTCACAAAATCAACATGTCCAACCAGCCTCAGTTTATGTTTCATCAAATAGGCTTTTGTACTATCAGATTTAATGTTTCTTTCAAATCGAAAAACAAAAACAAAAAACTCACAAAATCAACGTGCGCAACAACCTTCGGTTTACACTTCCTCAAATAGGTTTTTGTACTATCAGATTTAATGTTTCTTTCAAATTGAAAAGTAAAAGGAAATGCTCATAAAATCATGTGCAATAAGCATTGTTTTACGCTTCCTCAAATAAGCTTTTGTACTATCAGATATAATGCTTCTTTCAAATTGAAAAATAAAAGGAAATGCTCACAAAATTAATGTATGCAACAAGCGTCAATCTACACTTTCTCAAATAGGCTTTTGTATTATCAAATTTAATGCTTCTTTCTGAAAGGAAGAATAAATCTAAGAAATTGAAAATGAAGTGTAATGTATTAATTTCTAATATGTTTTGCTTTACAAGATATACTATATTTATACACAATTTGAGATAAAGTGAATCAATTTGTAATTGATTCAATCTAAACTAAATGATCAGATTATGTGTGATGTTATCTAAACTAAGATGCCTTGGTGCAAGGAGGAGTTTATCTAATGTAATTATAAAAGAAAATATTTAGAAGATGTTCTATTATTAGTCCCCAACAAGCTAATGTTTAGAAGAACATTGAGCTTGTGACTGTAACAACTAAAAAGGGTAGAACCCATTGGCTTGGTGAGAATATCAACAAGTTGTATAAACAAAAATTTCTTTGCAAGCCAATATATGACGTATAAACAAAAATTTCTTTGCAACCAAATCAAGAACAAAATGCATATCAATTTCAATATGTTTGGGGTGTAAATGTGGCTTCGATGCCAAGAAAGTAGTGAAGAGGACCTAAATCTTTTAGTGAAAGTAGATTGAAGAAAATTAATAATGGTTTGAACAAATTATTGTGGAGAAGTAGTTACCAAGATATCATCCACTTAAACAAGAAAAAAGATGGTGTGAGTTAATGTGGAGTGAATAAAAAGAGATGTATCAACTTTGCATGAAGTGAATTGAAGGTGTAAGTTAATAAACTAAACAATAAAACAAAGCTCCAGGAGCTTACTTAAGACCATAAAGCTTTGTGTAGATGACATATATAATAAGAATGGTGAGGATCAGTAAAATCATGTAGTTATTACATTAAAATAGGTTCTTGTAAGTTGCCATAGAGAAAAGCTTTGTTAACATCAAGCTGACAAATGGACCAGTTTTTAGCTAAGGCAAGTGTAAGAATGAAGCGAACGGTAGTTAGTTTGACAAACGAACTAAATGTGTTAGTATAATCAAGACTGGGTGATTGATGATAGCCTTTAGCTACCAGGTAGGCTTTATAGCGACTAAAGGAACCATCAGGATTAAGCTTTGTACGAAATACCCACTTATAACTGAAAATATTTGCACCTGAAGGAAGGGAAATAAGGGACCAAGTATTGTTATGATAGAGAACTTCGAACTCATCAAGCATAGTTTGTTGCCGATGAGAAAAATTTGTTTAGTTGAGTGAAAGAAGTATGCTCCGGATCAAGAGATGTAGGAATAGTAGTGTTGTAAGTATTGTGGTCAAGAAAAGATTTTAAAGGTCGAGTATGGTCCTAAGTGTGAGTGACCATTGGATGAGAAGAGGAGGATGATGGTTGAGGAACAAGTGGAACAGGCAGGGAAGACAGTATAGAAGGCATGAATGAAGTAAAAATAGTCAAGACTGGTAAGAAGAGAAAATTAGAAAGTGGTAAGGGAGCAGATGATAATTGAATTTGTAATGGTAAAGATAGAGAAGTGGTAAAAGAGGAAGAGATGTTGGGTTAAGGATTAGGAAATTGAATTTTAAGAAATCTAACATTAAGGAAAAATAAATTTTATTTATGGAGGGATCAATACATATGGAATGGATTTAGGTGTGAGTTTATCACCTTTAGTGTAAGCAAGAAAAGGATAACTTGTGTAACTAAAAACATGAATATGATTAAGATTGCGAGAAGAATTGAACAATAGTTCATGAGGGGATTTGAAATTTAAGGTAGATGACAGTAAAAAATTTATAAGGTAAACAATAGTTAAAAAGGTTTCATACCAGAATCGCTTCTGACGAGAGTTGTGAACAAGAATTTAGTAACAAATTTAGTTGTTGGGTATGAAGACAAGAAATATTAACAGAGATGCAATGAGTGTTGAACAAAAAGTAGCAAATGATCCTTTGAAGAGTTCAAAGGCTCCATCTTATTAAAAAAAATATTAAGCATGAGTTCTTAGGAGTGGTTTCAAAAAAATGATAATGCTTGAGACAGATGATCTAGAGGAATAATCCAAGTGTAACGACTAAAATTATCAATAAAATTGTAAAGTGTCTTGAACCAAAAAGTGATAAAAAAAAGATGATGGTCCCTAAATGTCACAATGAATAATTTGACGATGTGCAATACATACACTAGTAGATGTAGGAAAAGAAAGACGACAACTTTTGCTTTGAAGACATAAATTATAATAAAGATGGGTATGAGACATTGAATCAAACGTAAATGATCTTGAAAAAATTTGATGACCAAGACATTGATGCCAAAGGTATGAAGAAGCATATTGAGTAACAAAATCATAAGATTTGTGAAATTGACAGGAATCTTAAAGATAGAGATTATTATGGATGTTTCTTGTGAGAAGTGGAATCTTAGTGGAAAGGTCCTTCACATTATATCCAAAGAGATTAAATTCAATTAAACATAAATTCTCTTTAACATATTGAGCAACAGAAAGTAAATTGGCAATAAGGTTACTTATAATGAGAATATTATTTAAGTGTAATGGTCAAAGATTTGTATGGAAAGATTAGGAACTTTTAAAGGATATAGGGAGAGTAGTACCATTACCGACAACTACCTAATTAGTATTGTGATATGGTTGAATGGAGTTGACAATAGTGTTATTGGGTGTCATGTGGGAAGAAGCATCAGTATCTAGAATCCATTCGGTAATTTTGCTAGGAGAATAAGTGAATGAATTTGGTGGAGGATTAATATATAATGTAAAGAAGATTGGTTGAAATTATGATGGTGTTGTGCTAGTAGTTACGGAAGCAATAGAATCAATCAAGTAAATAAAGAAAAATAGTAGAAGGACACAATGAATTTTTAATGTGGAAAACCCGAATGTTCAAAGAAAAACCCACGAGGTGAATAGAGTCCCAAAATATGCACTACATCAAGGAGAAAAAAATTACAAGTGTTGTCTCTCTCCCTCACACAAACCCTAGGACTAATGAAGAGTACACCAATATATGTTACAAAGGACCACCAAGGGGGTGTTTATATAGTAGTATAACCCTAGGATAAAAAAAACCTACACAGAGTAGGAATTTGAAAATAATTGAGAAACATAGTGTTGGGTCTTGAATTTTTCTGAATTTCTTATAAATTGTTTAATTGATTATTTATGTTTATTTATTGGTTTAATTTTTTTTTATTTATTTAGAATTGGAAGGATGAAGAATTGGAATTAGAAAGAAGAGTAGGCTTAGTTAGAATTGAACTA
>JANJEY010000234.1:58089937-58103686 GCA_024703695.1 Erythroxylum cataractarum | reverse complement strand
AGAAAATTTACCTTTAAATTATACTCAGAACTCAGAAGACAGAATCGTAAAATTTTTTGCTGCTAATTTTTGAGTTGGAGTACTTTAAATATATATATTGATAAAAATAAAGCAATTAGAAGGTACAAGTATAATTCAATATTTCAGGACTATTTATAAGCGTTAGGACCACAAAATTACCTTTACTTTAATTTTTTTGTTATAATAACGTTATAGTCATTAAATGACTATAACGTTATACACTTATACAATAACGTTAATGACTATAACGTTATAGTCATTTAATGACTATAACATTATAGTCTTATATAACCTCTTACAACTAGGAGCGCTTTATAGCTGTCAAGAGAACCATTGATATTAGAGAGCGCTTTATAGTCTTATATAACCTCTTATAGTCATTAACGTTATAAACTTATAGTATAACGTTATAGTAAAATTATTGAAAGAGGGGGTTGAGGGGCCCCCTCTTATAGAGGGCCCTGGGCAGGGGCCAGACTCTACTACAAGTTGTTAGACATTTTCCCTATATATTGGACAACAATTAATTTTAATTTTCGGTTTTTAATAACTTATTAGTTAAGTTGTATAATTTGATCTGGATAAAGATAATAAAGTAGCTCAATAAATTATCTAAGTCAATATGTAGAAGTCCAGGGAAAAATGGACCTCAATCAGTGTGAGTAGACTCATATCGAGCATGTGACGGGAAAACCCGATATGAAAGCTATATATAAGGTTAAGATCTCATGTAGCTGTTTAAATAATTCATGAACATTCGGATTCTTTGATCTGTCAAGAAGTTCAAATGTTAAGAAAGTTGCAAAAAGACGTTAATGGCATTCCGATGATCAACTTTTGCGAAAGTCGTCTAGAAAACAAACTTGTCTCAGCTTCGAAAGCTCGTTGAAAGTTATGGAATCGAGATCAAGTATTTTTCATATTTTCGTCTTTCATTCTATTTCACGTTTGATCCTAGATGCGTAATTGGGGCTCATGTTACGCACTAAACGTGATATCAGAGCTAGGTTACATGATCGGATGAAAGAAAACAAAAAAAAATTAGTTTTTCTCTATATGGAACTTGGTGAAAATTGATCCATTTTTGGTTTTTCTTTGCGTATTGTTGTTTGAATACATGTTGAATGTGTTTAATATTGAAAAATTAGGGTTAAACGAGCTTTGGAGGTCTAAAAATCAACATAAAAGTTGCCAAAAATCACTTATTTTTGTCGAGGAGAGAGAAAACATCAGGCGCATGTACGACGAACATGTAGATAGCTGGGGTGCTGCCATGTGTCAGTGCGAGAGACACATGCATTAGAGGCTGTAGGCATGTTGATGCGCGTTTGGCATGTGGGGCAGTCCACCGTATGCGCAATGCCCCTTCGAACATGCACACATTAACTTTATCCAATGACGTCATACTGACATCAACGTTATAGTTGATGTCAACGTTAGTAGTACCGAAAAAAACTCAAAATTTCAAAATTTTTGTTAAGGTACCTTAGGTTATTTGGGGGGTCAATTTCCAACGCGAAAGATTTTGTAAAGTAAGTTTTTTATTTTTCTTGATTTTATTACATGAGTAATAAATTAAAATTTAACTCTAGAAAAATGAATTAAGACATTTTAAAGTCATTTTAAGTGATTTTCGTGCAATAAACTTGATATAAGGGAGATACATAAGATTCTCATGTCTCGGGTGATCGATTTAGTGTTCGGTGGCACACGATGATCACTCTAATGAGATTTTTTGCTACGAAAATCTCAAATAAAGTTTTTAGATAATGTCTTCAGCATAAGTATAAGATAATTAGAATGTGCATATGTTTTTGCATTTATTGATGGAATATTGTCACATACTGCATGCCCATAAAGAATGTGAGGATAACATAAAGATATATACCTTGTCTTTGTGGATCTTTTAGAAACTAATGAGCATGTAGTCACCACAATGCCCGTTCTAGTCAGTATTTTGAATTGTTCCACTCACATGTTATACGATATCTCTAGTCTCATGTTTGGTTATTCTGCCCATAAGTGTTAGCCTTACATGAGATTTTGAGATGGGCATAAAGGTATTAGATGGAGGAAAGTCGTTGGTTGAATAATCTTTTGCCTACAGGGGATAGTGTCGTAAGAGTTAATGGTGTGTACTCTAATCGTTTTTATGTGGAAGTCTAATTACACATATTGTGTATTCAGCCCACAGGTGTTTCATAATATTTGTAACCGGATTCTTGATTCAAATACTATTTAATGGCTTTGAGTATCGTTGTTATCCTACATTTGTGTTAATCTGTCCATTGTCATTTTGTAGTCACCTTTTTGTTTAGAAATCACAATGCCACCATTGAAACCCTTACTGGTTTCAATAGGAAGAAGTGGATAGAGAATGTATTGAATGTAATGGAGATGGCATAAATTGATATGGCTATATGTAAGGATAGATCATTTCCACTTACATCCAGAGTTCGAAAGCTCATAAAATAGCCTTACAGCTTGGGATCGATCAAACAAAATATGTTGCATGACTATTAAGAGATCCATACCTGACCATCTGTTAAGTGGACTTCTAGAGATAGACATAGTGAAGAAGTTTCTTGGTAATGTCTCCCAAAAGTACACAGCCTCATCTAAAGCTGAGGTAAGTACTTTGATGAAAGAATTATTCTCCATGAGGTGTAATGGAGATAGGGAAGTGATGGAGTATAACATATCAAGAATGATCCATCTTTACAGTAGATTAAAGATGTTGAATATTCATCTTCCTAATGTCATCATAGTTCACTAGACTTTGAACACACTCCCTCCATAGTTTAGTAATCTGGTGATGACATATTACTCGCTAGATGAGGAATGAGACTTTAATGCTTTGATTGGGCATTGTGTTGCTGAGGAGGAGAAACTTAAGATTGCTACTCCTACAGTCCTTGAAACAACTAAAGGGAAGGCAAAAATGAAGCCCGCTAAGTTCAAAGGTAGAAAGTCTAAATCTTCTCCACATGCTGATGCTGGTCAATCCAGTGCTAGTAAAGGTCCTGTGGACATAAAGAAGCTAGCGGCATAAGGCCTGGAAAGAAAGACTGAAACCATCAGGTTACTCCTTAGCTTCTCAATTCAAAAATCTAATTATGTTATAGACATATCCAGCTTTTGGTGCTTAGATGGTGGAACATCTAATTGAGTTGCCTACACAGTGTAGGGATTTATATCCAGGATAGAGTCAAGTAAAGGGAAGGAGAAACTGATGGTTGGTAGCAATTAAGAAGTAAATATTATATCTATAGGGGATGTATGTTATAAACCTTGTTGCAATATTCATTTTGATTTTACATAACACATTTTATATTTGATGTTTGTATCAAATTTTGGATTAAAAAAATTATCATTTTTTAATTAATGTTATACAGTTGTTGTTTAATACAAAACATATTGGTATAACTTTCTTGTCATATAGTTTATATGGAATGTGTCTTACCTCATATTAGATATATGCTTCTTCAGATCTTGCCGAACAAGTCATAAAAGGAGAACCCTAATGAACAATAAGTCATACATGTTGTGGTATAAAGATTAAGCCACATTTCTAGAGCTAGGGTGGAGAGATTGGTTAAGGAAGACATTCTTATAACTCTAGATTTTGTGATCTAGAAACATGCATTGATTGTTATAGGGGTAAGTTGACTAAAATAAGGTGAAAGGAGTTAACTCGTGCTTCTAACTTATTGGGTCTGATACATACGAATAAGTAGACCTTATATAGTTGTATTTTGCAATTCCAAGACTTTTCTGACATTTAATGAGGATTATTCTCATTACAGTTTATGTGTTCTTGTTTAAAGAAAGTCTGAAGTTCTTGATGAGTTTAAGATCTTTATGACTGAAGGTTCAGAACCAATTGAAAAAATCCATCAAGATTGTCAAATTTGACCATGGAGAAGAATACTATAGCAAACATGGTGTTTGAAGACAAGAAAAGGTTTGTTTGCTAGATATATAGGATTGATTGGAATAATGACTCAGTTCACTATACCATATAGCCCTAAGAAAAATGGTGTGTTGTCAAAAGGTGTAGCCACACCCTAAAGGACATGAAAAAGTCAATGCAGAATAGGACTAATCTACCTAATTATCTAGAAAGGGTGAAACCTTGCCTTGCACATAATTGTGTATAAGGTTACCCTACTGAGGTGCGTTAGTATAATCCTTATGAAAATAAATTACAAGCTCATTTAATTTATTATTATTTAGTAGGATATCTCGACAACTCTAAAGGCTATAGATTTTATTATAGAGAAGGAGGGGCCAAAATAGTAGAATCACAAACAACTAAGTTTTTGGAATACGATGTCTATGATGAGGGTGGCCATCTTATCCTTATGATGATAGCAGGATGGATACTTTGCTACTCATAAGGTCAAGTCCATTGGATCTAGGTCTTAATGTCATTCCTATATGGAATAGGAACCCAGATATGAATAAACAGAGGTTCTTGAGGTATAAGAACTCCTGTAGTTGTGAAGATCCAATGAAATGAGACAAAATGTTATCTCGTCAGATTACATAGTCTATTTGGAGAACAAGACTATGATGTGGATCTAGTCACTTTTCTAGAAGCTATTTCTGGACCCTATGAGGTTTTTTGGTGGGATGCAACGAAGGATGAGATACAATCCATGAAGTATAATAAGGTATAGGAGCTGGTTGATTTGGCATAGAATTGCAAACCCGTCAGTTGTAAATGAGTTTGAAAGACAAAAAGGATTTCAGGATAAAGTTCAGCGATTTAAGGTTCACTTAGTTACTAGAAGGTTCACTTAAAGAAAAAGGTTTGACTTTAATGTTTCCTTCTCTCCTTATCCTCGGAGAATATATTTCGAGTGATTACAACAATTATAGCTCGTGATGATATAAAGTTACATCAGATGGATATTAAAACTGTTGTCTTGAATAAATATCTTTATGAAGAGGTTTATATGGTACAACATAAAAGTTATTAGGATCCAGGGAGAACTAATATGGTTTGTACATTAAACAAATCAATATAAGGTTTACATCAAACCTCCCGAAAGTGATACCTTATAATGGATGAGGTTTTGGCCTCTTTCATCTTCATGGAAAATAAAGATAAAAGACGTTTGTATCACAAGGTTAGGGAGAGCAAACTTATCTTCCTTTTATTGTATGTAGATGATATATTGCTC
Organism: Erythroxylum cataractarum; assembly: GCA_024703695.1. Lineage (NCBI taxonomy): Eukaryota > Viridiplantae > Streptophyta > Magnoliopsida > Malpighiales > Erythroxylaceae > Erythroxylum > Erythroxylum cataractarum. Next base: position 58,098,476 of record JANJEY010000234.1, on the reverse strand, counting down.
ATGTTGAATAATATGACCATGTTACATGACATTAAGTAATTTTTAGCTAATCATTTTCATTTGAAGAACCTTAGTGAAGTATCTTTTCTCTTAGGTATTCAGATTCATCGGGATAAATCTCAACACTCATTAAGCTTCTCACAGTGTGCATACATTGAACATGTGCTACAAAGGTTTAATATGGCTAAATGTAAACCTGTTATAGCATTAATCTCTCACAGCGAGAAATTATCTTTAACATAGTCTCCAAAGAATAAAGTAAAGAGAGAGGCTATAAGGAATGTTCTATATTCTAGTGTGTTTGGTAGCCTAATGTATGCCCAGGTATACACTGGTCGGAAATTGCATTTATTGTTAGACTATTGGGTCACTATTTAGCTAACCCAGGTAAAGACCACTAGAATGTAGCCAAATGAGTGTTCAGATACTTAAAGGGAATCAAGGATTATATGTTGACATATAAAAAAGTCAACACTTTAAACCTCATAGGGGATCCGTATTTGGATTTCAAGCTATGTGTCTAAAATATAGGAAGTCCATTGCAGAATAAGGCTTTAAGCTTACAGATGGTACAATGTCGTGGAAGAGTGATAAGTAGACACGGATGACTTCGTCGACCATGCATGTAGAGTGCATGCTATAGGGTTGCTTCATAGATGTTGCATGACATTAAGCAACTTTTGGCCAAACATTTTCATATGAAAAACTTTGGTGAAGCATCTTTTATCCTATTTATTCAAATTCACAGCGACAGATCTCAACACTTATTAAGCTTCTCATAATGTGCATTCATTAAGCATATGTTATAAAGGTTTAATATGAATAAATGTAACCTATTGTAGCAATAATCTCTCATAGTGAGAGATTATTTTTGGCGCAATGTACAAAGAATAAAGTAAAGAGAGATGATTTGAGGAATGTTCCATGTTCAAATGCATTTGGTAGCTTAATGTATGTCAAGGTATACACTAGGTCGGGCATTGCATTTACTGTTGGACTGTTGGGTCGCTATTCAACTAAACCATGTATAGACCACTGGAAAGCAGCTAAACAAGTGTTGAGATACTTAAAGGGAATCAAATATTATATGTTGACATATAAAAAATCAACAATTTAAACCTCATAGGGGATCCAGATTTTGGATTTTAAGCTATGTGTCCAAAAGATAGGAAGTCCATAGCAGAATAAGGCTTTAAGTTTACAGATGGTACAATGTCATAGAAAAGTGATAAGTAGACACGAATGACTTCCTGAACCATGCATGCAGAGTGCATGCTATGGGGTTGCTTCACAAGCTGTTTGGCTCAAAAACTTGATTTTTGAGTTGTCTGTGGTTGATTCAATGGCTAGACCCATTCGGTTGTATTGTAATAATCTTGCTACTATATTGTTTATAAATAATAATAAGAATATCACACGGTCTTAGTGTTTAGAGTTCAAATAGTTGACCATAAAGGAGTAGATACATAAAGGTGACATTAAGGTGGAGCATTTGAGGACAAAGGAAATGTTAGTCCATCCTTTAACTAAAAGACATATGTTTGAAAAACATGTATACAATATGTGGGTATTGAAGTCCTTAGACACTATTAGTTAGGGACTATTATGTTTGCTCCATGTACATTTGTACTTTTATACTTTTTGATGTATTATGATAGTATGGTGGTTCATTAATAAAGATAATTATCGTTTATCCTTAGTACTACGAGTTATCATACAGAGTCATAATACATATGAAATTTTGAAGATTCGTGTTGATCTTAAGCATGTTACAGGTCATTGGGAATATAGCTTGACTTTAAGCCTATGTCATTGGGACACGTATAGTTTCATATGTATATCCATAGATTTTAACATGACATATGAGGATATAAGTTTTAATCCCCTAAAGGTTCTCTAATGTAATTTAGCATTTAGTTAGAGAACACAAAGATTTTCTCTAATGCAGTTTAGCATTAGGTGAGAGAAAATAAGATTTCTTTGATGTAGTTTAACATATTCAATTTAGCATAAAGTTTAGAGAAATCGAGACCTATAAACAAAAAGATGATACATATCAGATCATACATGTATCATTTAAGTTTGCCACACTCTATTTTCTTATTCATGTTAGTGAGGTATTAGATATTTGTGATTATATTGAACCTGTGTCACACATGACACATGTGTTTGATACCTTTCAGTATCAAAAGCCCGCGGTACTGAATTATGAACTTTTGTTATCTTTTGATCAAATATTTTATTTTCAAACTTGATCGATCAATTTAGTAATGTGTCTTAACTGAATTTTAAAATGGTTTTAATTTAGGTCAACACTACAATTAATTATTGTTAAATAAGGAGAATGTTAGATATTTCCCCTATAAAATGGACAACAATTAATTGTAATTTTTTATTTTTCAATAATTTATCAGTTAAGTTACGTAATTTAGTCCGAATAAAGATAATAAAGTGGCCCAATAAATGATCTAACCCAATAAGTTGAAATCCAAGAATAAAATGGACCCTGATCAGTACAAATCAAACCCATATCGGGCTTGTGACGAGAAACCTCAATATGGAAGCTATATGTATAAGGTTAAAGTCCCCTATAGCTGCTTAAGTAATTCGTGAACATTCTAATTCTCTGACCTGTCAAGAGGGTCACGTGTTAAGAAAGTTGCAGAAAGACGTTAAAAACATTCCAATGATCAACTTTCATGAAGGTTATCGAGAAAAAAGACTTGTTTTGGTTTCAAAAAGCTTGTTAAAAGTCATATAATCAAAATCAAGCATTTTTTTGTGTTTTTTCGTTCATTATCTTTCACGTTTGATCCTAGATGTGTAACTGAGGCTCGTATTATACACTACACAAGTTGCCATCCTATTGTAGATTTATTGTTCTAATAAATATTTCAGAAATAAATTAAAAAATGAGAACAAGAGAAGGCACTTGTAGAAATGTATCTTTTCTCTCTATTTATCATGTACTGTATAGACTACTATATAGGGTATTGTATAGTTTGTAATTTCTGCTGTATAGGTTTTATTTCTGTTTATTTGGATTGCATTTTATATAGCGGGAGTCACTATTTTATTATTATGTACAGATGGTGGTATATATACTATATTCATTTATGAATAAAAATAACCTATTCATTTATTTCAAATCTGTCTACAAATTGAAATCCTTAGGTTTTGCGATTTTTTCATGGTATCAAAGTGATTGGGTTGATCCTCATTTCTCCGCAGTTGAACCATGGTAAACAACATAGGTGGTTCAAGATCGTCGTTTGGAAGTGTTAATGTTGATGAGAATCTAATGTTTCTGCGGAACTCATATCATTCTGGGATGATTCTTGTCACGACTCCGTTAAGTGGCAATAACTACTTGTCTTGGAGCCGTGTGATGCGAATCACTTTAGTTGCAAAGCTAAAGCTTGATTTCATCAACAACAAGTGTGAAAGACTAGAAAAAAGCTCACCAAACTATGATCGATAGTGTTGGGTCGACTTTATGGTCACATCGGGGATTCTTAATGCCATCTCCAAAGACATCGTGGAGTCTTTTTAGCACATGAGTTTGGCTAGGATCTTTGTAAAGAACTAGAATGGCAGTGCAGAGAGTGTAACGGCCCTTTGTTGTATCAGATCAAAAGAGAAATCAGTTCGATTTCTTAAGGGGAACTATCTATTTCCAGGTATTTGTGGGATGAACTGAACTGTTTGACTCTTATCCCACAGTGTTCATATGGAGCCCCAAAATAATGTTCATGCGGATCCCTAAAGCAGTTAGTTGATTTTGGGGATAATGATCGATTAGTACAATTTCTTACAGGATTGAAGGAAGAGTACGATGCTATTCGGAGTCAGATACTTATGATGAAACCCATGATGCTATTCGGAGTTAGATACTTATGATGAAACCTTTGTCTTATGTAGATAGGGCTTATGTGATGGTGGTTAGGGTTGACAAACAACAGGAGGTTAACGTTACCTTTGCTGAGAATACAACTAGTGCTATAATGGTGCGTAATTCTAGTAACAATAATGCAAAAGGGGCCGGTAAAGGTGTTTCTAAAAAACAGTTGAACAAGGAGGATATGTTCTATGATTTTTGCTAGATGAAATGGCATACAAGAGATACATGCTTTAAGATCTATGGATATCTAGATTAGTATAAACGTTCTAAAGATAAGAAAGGAGTATATACAAATAAGGAGTTTGTGATTATGATTGACTCACCTTTGGACTATCTAGTAGAGAGGGGTACAAAAGAACTAGTTTAAAAGCAGGATATGGTTGCAATGATTAAATAAGGTATCAAGAGTTTTTTAAAAAGCAAAGGAAAGCATATCCAGATGACAGACAAAGGAGGAGATGTCATTAATTTCGCACACTATAACGACTTTAAAGGTAGCATTCTTAACCATTGTTTTAGTTCAGTTAGTTCAATTGAATGTGGTTATTGGATAATAGACACAGGTGTTTCAAACCATATGTGCCATGATCTAAGTTTGTTTGATAGACCTAGACCAGTTGTTAAATTCACTCCAGTTCACCGACCAGATGGCACAATTAAGACAGTAGATTTCACAGGGGATATTATACTTTATGATAATCTCAGTTTGTCATCCTTTTTACATGCACCTTCGTTCAAATTTAACCTACTTTCTGTGAATAAACTAACTTGTCAATCTCCTACCAAATTTACCTTTTATGCAACCTTTTATGTTCTGTAGGACCTTGTGACTAAGGAGGTATTAGCACTTGGAAAGGTAAATGCAGGATTATATGTTCTTAACAAATAGTCATTTAAAAAAAACTCCATTTTGTCTTCACTCTTTTAGATAATCATTCAAATAATCTAATACACTGTCATAGTGCTATTCTTGATGGTTTTTGGCACCAAAGATTGGGTCATCCATACCTTACTGTAATGAAACAATTGCAATGTTCTTTCAATGAGAAATTTTCTGAACAACCTTGTGATGTGTGCCATTTTTTTAAACAAACTATACTTCCTTTTCCTAAGAGCATTATTAGTACATTTGCATGTTTTGAATTGTTACATGTGGATCTTTGGGGTCCTTATAAATAGGGGTCAATTAGTGGAGCTCGCTACATTTTCACTATAGTAAATGTTTTTTTAGAACAACCTAGACCTATTTACTTAAATACAAAAGTCAAACTTCTTCCTCCTTAGATAAATTCCTTAAACTTGTTAAAATTAGTTTCATGCTACAATCAAAATCATCAAAACAAATAATGGAATAGAATTCCTAATTCATAGTTGTCAATAAATTCTTGTCAACTATGGCATTATACACTAAAAAACCTCTCCTTACACTCCACAACAAAATGGAGTGTTGAACAAAACATTGACATTTGTTACAAACTGCTGGAGCCCTTATATTTCAATCCCATTTGTCAAAGCAATTTTGCAGAAATTCAATTTTAATAGCCATATATATCATTAATAAACTTCCAAATCCTGTTCTTAACTAGAATTCTCCTTATTCTGTTCTATTTCACAAAGAACCCGATTATAATTTTCTGAGTTTTGGTTGCTTGTATTATGCCTCCAACACATGTCCTCATAAAGATAAGGTTGCTCCAAAGGCTTTTAAATTTGTTTTCCTTGGTTATTCTTCATGCCAAAAGGCTTACAAACTTTATGATATGCAACATCATCATATTTTCATTTCTAGGGCTCTTGTTTTCTATAAGAACATATTCCCATTTTAGTCTATTTCTTCATATTCAGAATTAGTTCCTTTGCCTAATATAGATGTTCTAACACCTGTTGCAATTCAAGAATCATCACCTCTTCAAATTCCTACTATTGGTCCATCAAATTCAGCAGTTCCACCTTCATCTAATACACCTTGTTCTACTAATATTTACACAGAGTCCAACTCTTATTTGGAGGAGTACTTATGTGACCCAACGACCAAATTGGTTGAACAATTTTGTTTCACATGCATCTATTACTAATATTGCTCATCATACTTCTCTTTATATACTTGATTCCTCTTCTAATACACCTCCCACATATCCCTTTCTAATCTCCTCACATCTTACCTCAACTTATCAATCCTTTTTAACAAATGTGTCTAATCTTAAGGAACCTAATTCTTTTGAGCAAGCTCAAACTAATTCGAATCGGTTGGTTGCTATGGAGGCTGAGTTGGCAGCACTTGACGATAATCATACTTGGGACCTTACTATTTTACCAAAGTGTAAAAAGGCTATAGATTCTAAATGGGTATATAAGGTTAAACTTAAACCTGAAGGGACTATTGATAAATATAAGGCTAGGTTAGTAGCTAAAGGCTATAATCAAATTGAAGGGGTTGATTACATTGACTACTTTCCTCCAGTTGCCAATATGGTAATTGTGAGACTTTTTATTACTATTGCTGCTACAAAAGGGTGGCCTTTACATCAATTAGACATAAACAATGCATTTTTACATGGTTATATTAATGAGGAGTTGTATTATTACCTCCTTAAGGATATACCAAGGCTATCCCCAATCAAGTATGTTGTTTGTGGAGGTCTTTGTATGGTCTTAAGCAATCTTCATGCCAATGAAATCATGAGCTTACTGTTTCTCTTTACCAGTAGAATTTTGTGCAATTTGCTCATGATCCATGTATTTTTTTATTAAATCAAAAGGGGCTTATTATATTGCTATCATTGTATATGTTGATGATGTGTTAATCATGGGTCCAACAAAGACTTGTATTCAAAAAGTAAAGTAGATTTTACATGACCAGTTTACTATTAAAGATATAGGGTCTGCAAAATATTTTCTTGAATTGGAACTTGCTAGATCTGATAATGGCTTGTATGTGAATCAAATAAAATATGTGTTGGATATCCTCAAGAATACAGGTTTGACAGGTTCAAAAGGGGTAGCCACTCCTTTATCTCCTCATTGTCATTTTGATGATGCTAGTTCTCCTTTATTGGTGTATCCCGATAAGTATCGAAGGTTGGTTGTGTGTCTCCTTTATGTTGAATTCACCAGGCCAGATATCACTCATGTGACTCAACAGATCAGTCAGTTTGTTCAGGTCCCTACTGAATGACATTGGACAACTGCCCTTCATGTGCTCAAGTATCTGAAATAATCTCCATCTATAGATTTATTTTTTCCTTGCAACAATTCTTGTTCACTACAAACATTTTGTAATGTAAATTAGGTTGCATGCCTTTTTAGTAGGAGATCCTTGACAGGTTTTTGTATTTTTTTTGTGATGCCATGATTTCTTGGAAGATTAAGAAACAATCTACTGTTTCTCAATCTTCCACGGAGGTTGAGTATTGCAATCTCTCTACTACGGTCTGTGAGTTACAATGGATTTCCTATTTGTTGGTTGATTTTAGATTATCCGTTTCATTTCCTATTCCTATTTGGTGTGACAATTTGGCTACTATCTATATTACTGCTAGTCCTATTTTTCTTCAACATACCAAGTATTTAGAAATTGATTGTCATCTGGTTCGGGATAAATACAGGCAAGGCTTTGTTCTTCTTTAGCACATTCCCTCTAAGTTTTAGTTAGCATATATGTTTACTAAGGCTTTGCCAGCTCCCCTTTTTTCTTTTTTGATGTCTAAGTTAGGATTGTGTGATTGGCATTAAACCCCACCTTGAGAAGGGGGGGAGGGGCTTGTAGAAATGTATCTTTTCTCTGTATTTATCTTGTAATATATAGACTACTATATAGGGTATTGTATAGCGTGTAACTTCTACTGTATAGGTTTTATTTCTATTTAGTTGGGTTGCGTTTTATATAGTGGGAGTCACCATTTTATTATTATATAAAGTGGTGGTTTATATACCATCTTCGTTTATGAATAAAATAAGCCATTCATTTATTTCAGATCTGTCCACAAATTGAAATCCCTAGGTTTTTTTATTTCTTCAGCACTGATCATCAAGGAGATTTTGTGCTCTCGTCAAGAAGGAAGACAAAAGATTCATATGTAGAATTGAAATCCCTAGGTTTTCTTTTTTTCTTTGTAGTCAAGAACCAAAGTTTCGTATATTCCCTTGAAACAAGCGAAAACCTTTCTTCAGATAATTTTGGGCGTGCTATTTCATTGTTTATTCTTCGACATTAACAGCTCCATATAAAACCATACATATGATATGAAAGCATATAAGAGTAATCCATAATTAACCAGCTCATTGGTCTTTCTGGAATCTGGATCCTATAGTCGAAGATTCAAAAGTGACGTTCTTGATATCACATATTGTCCTCCACCAAACCTAAATAAGGGAATTTGAAAACACAATGCAATAATTATACCTTGCGGAACTTTTTTGGTTGTTAATCGTTATCATCTATTGTGTGATATTCATCACTTAAGATCCTCCAATGGATGGCTTGGATGCATGGGATACAGACGGGTTTGGATAATTAGAGACAGAGTGTTAGGAATTTAGCCTTCCAAACCCACACCTAAGGATATTTAATAGACAAAAATATCAGAAAATAACAACACAAGAGAATTTACGTGGAAACTCCCAAACCGGAGAAAAACC
>JANJEY010000234.1:58075410-58089837 GCA_024703695.1 Erythroxylum cataractarum | reverse complement strand
CTCCTTATATAGGTGAAAGCCTTGCTCCAATTGTTGTCCCCAACCAATATGGGACAACAAAGGAGCCAAACCCAACACAGAGGATGGATGACTTGAATGTATGAAGTACAGAGGAGCTTAGATAATTGGGGACAGAAGAATAGGTCTGGTATTTATAGTTAATTTAATAGAGGCCGAATATATATTCCATTTCCATACATGATTCTATAAATCATAAGATCGAATGAGTTTTATAGTCCATAGAGATATGTTCCACTCAACTGAGTCGTTCTTATTATTTCAATCGAATTTCCTTATGCAAAAATTGACTTGACATTTACGTAGTCGTTAACTATACAAATGTTTCTCAGGTGAAAAACTGTTATATACAATTTTATAAGAAGTTATTAGTAAAAAGAAAAAGCTATAAGAGTGTTCAGTTTTATATTTTATAGGGTAAAATACAAAAAACTCCCTTGTACATTGAGAAATTTTAGAAAACCTTATCTTTCACTATGTTTTCTTAAGAATTTTATAATAATAATGATGTGAGCATAAGCTGTGTGGTCACATAGATTTCCTCATTGACCTTTAGTTGGATACAAATTTGTAGTTTACAGAAAGATGGATTTACTTTCTTCAATGGTTCTTCTTTGAGCGTTATGGCTTCAAATTGTTACATGCTCTTCCTGCCCTTATTGCCTATTCGTGTGATGTGGCTTTCTTTTTAGTTATTGTATGCTCTTATTTTCGCCATTGAAGAAACCAAAATGACAAGTTTGTCTTTTAGTACAACCAATAAGATTGAAAATCACTTATAATATTGTGATTGTAGATTGGTAACAACTATAAGGACCCGGGAAGGCGATTGAATGAATGTGCTCAATTTACACTACAAGATAATTAGGAATTAGCTATAGAAAATTATCGATAAAAAAGAAACCGTTGCAAATTACCAATAAAAATCATTTTTTATCGGTAACATATTAAAAAAAAAATTATTTAGCGACAGTAATAATATCTGATGATAAATATGGAGGAAAATCATCCTAGCAAATTTTTCAACGGACGACAATCATTTTCTATCAATAACATAGTCGGGAAAAAATTCCTTCAGCGACAGTAGTAATATCCATTGGTAAATATAAAGGGAAATCTTCTCGGCTAAATTTCAACGGACTTTAGCAACGGTATAAAATGCTCGTCTGTAAAGAAGGTGGGAATTGTTGGCGGAATAAAAAAGTGTTGAGTTTACCAATGAAACAATTTTCTTCAGTAAATTCCGTCCGTAAATTTTCAAGGTAAAAGTCATCGTCTACTTCGGCTTCAGTGTTATAAATAAAACAAAAATTACATCGTTTGGTGTCACTTGAGAGCCTCCTCCCCCTGCATCTTCTTCTTTGTTGTTCCTCTCTCTCTTGCATTTTCGCAAGCATTTTTACTCTCTTTGGTTTCTCTGTCATTGACTCTTCTTCTCGCCAACGTTTGTCTTCTCTGGCCACTATCATTATGTCCTTCGGCAGAGGTATGCTTGTAGCCTTTTATCTCTGTTATTTCAACATATGTGGGATGTATTTAATAACATTCATTTATTTGGATATTCTATGATTGGAAAAAAAATTAATGTATAAATGTTAGTGTTGGTAGAGACAAGATATGATTTTTGTTGTGAAGTTAGGATGAAATTCTTATGCATATATAGGTGTTTGATGAAATGTCTGTTATGTTGATGTTTATTGTATAGGAGTATTTTGTGTAATTTAAATTGATAGAAATCTATTCCTTTAAATGATGGCAGTATTATAACTTTAATACAAGTATCTATAATGAACATTGAAAAAATGAATCTTCATCTTAATGATTCCTAAATTTCTTTATATTGTATTAAATCTATTTTAATCTCTTTCATACCTCTCTTGACCTCTATAGAACCTTTTAAAGTCTCTTACACACCTAGTTGGTATCTGTAGTATAAAGGAGTAAGCAATAAGGTGGAAAGATGACAATGCACTCGAAATAATGGTGAAGTTAGAACAAGAACAAACTATATCCAATGAAATGGAGAGTTATTACGAATACAGATAGGGCATAGAAAATGGTAGATGGAGATGATAGACATATAGTATACTTAGGGAGGGAGATCACATACACTTATAGGGTATGAGAGTTGTCTAGGTACCCTTACACCTATGCCATTAATATCATTTTCAATGTTAATATACCAAAGGATAATGCCCTTAGCTAATCACAAAAGAGAAAGTTCCAAGAAGGTTTATAAGAACCTATTATAGCGAATTAAGAGATCAACAATTTGGCCACCTTATAATTATTAAGAGATTTAACCATCTAAAGAAAGGATAATACCTTATGGGAGAAAGAAAGATAAGAGAAAAAATGCAAACAAAAAGTGAAAAAAATCACTTTAACTTATATAAAAAGAAAATAAAGCCATGACAGGAGAAGCTATAAAAAGAAAGACAATACTTTACCTTTTAAGAACCAAGTTGAATATGAGGTTAGAATATAAAAAATGTATTAATTTTTTGCCTGTATATCTATTAATACTATTTTATGAATATAATGGAACAATACACCAATATAACCTACTTTATAGCCTTAAATTTTAGTACTCAATCAAATTTTATTATGTCACTCTCCATTTCGTTGGATATAGTTTGTTCTTGTTCTAAAAGAAAATGAACTATAAAGTCCTAATCTAAGAATTAAAGTTTGGGGATTGATTGTAGGACAGGGAAGTTATTAGGCACCTAATCATGCTCATCTAAATAATTACCTAGGCTTATGATAAAATTTACTGATTTAGGGAAAGATTCAAAGAAGAAAGGTAAGATTGGTGGGATGAAAATGTAAGACAAATTGATATACCTTTAATAACTTAAATTATGTAATTTAATTTGTTATTACATAATTGATTAATTGTTGATGAAAGACTAGTTTTATAAAGGTTTAAAGAGTATTTAAATTATTTGAGTTAATTTTGATTATTATAATTTATAATATTTTTTTGTTAATTATATACATTTAAAATTTTGATATATAAATAATAAAGAGAATTCACACACTTTTTATTTTTGAATAATTTACCCTTCTTTTTATATTGTTTTAAGTTAAATTCTCTTAACGATAGTCATGTGAAGTATTAAAATAAAAATTATAATTAGAATATTCTATAATATTTTGTATGGTTTTAGGAATAGTTTAAACCAAGCAAGTCGGGATTGGTTTGGTCTAGCAATATTTTTAACATGACTCCCCCTAAAAGCCCACATATTTCTATTTCAAAATAAATATTATTATTTTCTGATTTGCTTGATTTAATATATTAAAAATATAACAAAACTATTGAACAAATGTATTCTATTAAATATGAAATATTCTTTTTCTTATGCCCTATATTGTGTTGAAGAGAGTCACTCATCCTTCTTCTTTATAGTCTAAAGTTATTCATTCATCTAAATAAGTCGTCCAACTAATGTCTACCATATGTATTGGTTTAATAATACGATTCTGATGCGTTTGGGTTTTGTGTGAATGCAAAGGAGTTCTTGATTTTGTGTTGTTGTTTAGAAAATTCTTATAATCATTGATGAGTTTTTATGTTCTTCTTTAATAGTTTAAGTATTTACTGTATGTGCAATGAGTTTGAGAACTTATGGATGACTTGAGCCATAAGTAAGTTCCTACGATAGTATATAGGCTGGAAGCCTGTAATACAACTCTCATGAGGCTTATTAGTGAAAAACTCCACGAGCCTAAGAGTCACAGCAAGAACTTGTTTTCTTGATTCACATATGTAAACAATGTCACGTACCATAGTGTTGAAATCAATTGTAGGTCACTAATTCAAACATAAATACTTCAACTTCAATTTCATTAATTCAAACTTATAACACAAGAAATTCATAGGATTAGTAAACAAGATAGTTTTTTTCATAATAAACCCCTAGGACAGTATATAAGCTAGAAACCCATGATGCAACTCTCGTGAGGCTTATCAGTGGAAATTTTCACAAGCCTAGGAGTCACAGAGAGAACTTGTTTTCTTGATTCACAGGTGTAAACAATGTCAAAGTATTGAAATCAATTGTAAGCCATTAATTTGATTGATTAATACTTAAGGGATGTTGTGTAAAGTTTAGATGTTCTGTAAACTTAAGGGACATGAATGATACTAACCATGAAATCACTTTTTTAAATTAACAATTTTGCAGAAATGAGTAATGTTGATAGATCTTGGATGTATAGATAATTAACACTTAAAGGTTTCATTAATCCTGAGTATGTTGAGGGAGTTGAAACTTTTATTCATTATGCATATTCTCAACCTACATATATGGATGGCCTAAAGATCAAATGTCTATATAAAAAATGCAAACATATTCATTTCCTTCTTATTGATGACGTAAATGGTCATTTGCTAAGAAAATAGTTTGTTCAATATTATTTTAAGTGGACACGACATAGGGAGCCATTGATTTGTAGCACCTCAAGGGGTAATGAAGTAAAATCTTCAGTAAATATGGATGAGTTTGAAGGGAGATTATATTTAGAACAAATAATGTGGGTGCAACTAAAAATCCTTACGTGCAAATGGTTAATGATGCAGTCAGTCATGCAAAATAACTTTTTAACTTATTATATTTAGCTGACCAAGAATTATGGCCAAATTGTCAAACAATGACTCAATTGTCTTCAATTGCTCGAATATTGAACATAAAGTATGAAGGACATTTTTTTATCATAGTTTTGATAAAATTCTTTGATAGTATAATAAATCATTGCCTCCTACTTATACAATGGTTGACAGTTTTTACAATATGAAGAAACTTATTAGGGGTCTTGGTTCGCCTGTTAAAAACATTGATTATTGGAAATTGGGATGTATGTTGCATTGGGAAGATGATGTGGAATTACAAGAGTGCAAATTTTGCAAGGTTCAAGCCTAGAAAGCGTTCTATGAAACAGAAATTAGTACCCTGGAAGCAAATGTATTATTTCCCACTAACTCTAAGACTTCAAAGACTATATGTTTCTGATATTACTACATCTCACATAAGATGACATAATAAACACGAACATGAAGAAGGAATAATGAGTCATCCATCGAATGCGCTGGCATGGAAACATTTTAATAACACCCATTATGAGTTTATAGCTGAAAGTCGAAATGTTAGGATGAGATTGTCGACAAATGGATTCCAACTTTTTGGTCAATCCAACCAACAATATTCATCATGGACAATCATAATTACTCCTCATAATTTGCCTTTATGGATGTATATGAATGAGGCATATATGTTCTTGACAGTGATTATGCCAGAGCCTACATATCTAAAGCATAAAATTAATGTGTTCTTACAACCATTGATATCTAAATTGCACCATCTTTAGGAATATGGTATTAAGAAATATGATGTGTCTCTGAAATAAAATTTTATGTTAAGAGCAGCTTTGATGTGGACTATTAGTGATTTTTCAACATATGCTATGTTGTCTGGATGGAGTATAACAAGGAAATTAACTTGTCCTTATTGTGCCAATGATTCTAATGTGTTTTATCTTCCAAATGAGGGTAAAACATATTGGTTTGACAACCATAGGAAATTTCTTCCTCTAGATCATCCATTTAGATGTAATAAACAAAATTTCATTAAGAATAGGATGGTACAAACACATTATCCCCCTCAAAAATCTCGTGAAGAGATATTGTAGGAGATTGATGAATTAGGGTTATGAAAAGTTATAGAATTTGAACCTAATGAAGTTAATATAAGCATTAGTAAAAACTTTAGTTAAAGAAAATGAAGCATCTTTTAGGCTTTTTTATATTGGAAAATTAATTTGATACGTCATAATCTAGATGTGATGCATATTGAAAAAAATATTTTTGGTAAACATTGAAGGGCAGATAAAGGACAATACAAAATCACGATCTAATTTGAGACTTTTTTGTAGAAGGAATGAGCTAGATAAAGATTTTCACATCAGTAAATATCCGAAAGCATATTACACTTTGGACAAAAAACAAAAGGAAGTTTTGTATGAATGGTTGAAAAGTCTAAAGTTTTTTTTATGGTTATGTTTCAAACTTAGCTAGGTGTATGGATATAAGGAAGTACAAATTATTTAGGATGAAAAGTCATGATTGTCATATGTTTATGCAAAGGCTAATTCCAATTGCATTTTGGGAGTTGCTACCAAATAAGGTTTAGGAAGTTATAACTGAATTAAGTTTGTTTTTCAAAAGCTTAACATCATTTGAAATAAAATTGGCTGAAATGGAAAAACTAGAAAGGAAAATTCTAGTAATTTTTGTGCAAGTTGGAAGGGATTTTTCTCTAAACCTCTTTGATTGTATAAAGTATCTACTTGTGCATTGAGCACATGAGGCTAAACTTGCTTGTCTAATTCAATATTGATGGATGTATCCATTTGAGAGGTAATTATATTAAATATTTAAATTAAAGTAATAACATGTTTTAATAACATAATTGTAATAAACCTATTCGTTAATGTAGGTATTTGCATCACCTAAAGAAAAATTTCAAAACCAAGGCTAGAGTTGAAAGTTCTATATATAATGCTTATTTAGTAAAGGGAGCAAGTACATTTTGTTCACATTATTTTGAGCAGCATGTTCACACAAGAGAAAGAAAAGTTCCTCATAATGACTATGGGGAAGGAACAATTAATGCTGATGGTAACTTATCCATTTTCACGTGTCCTAGACAAACTTATGGACGTTTAACTAGAATAATGTTAACAGAGGAAGAAGTAGAGGCTGCCCATTATTACATTTTATTGAATTGTCAAGAGATTCAACGTTTCATGCAATAAGTTGAAATTGATTTTGAAATTGATTATTTAAGTTTTGAAATTTAGTTTTATTCATAATTGAAATACATAATAATGTTTTTAGATTATAAGAGGAACATTTACGTGAGCTAATGCCGGATAAAACACAGGAAGACATCAATAAAGAAGTTAGAAGACACTTTCCTCGATGGTTCGAGAAATATGTTAGTTTTCACTTACAATTATTGAAATGATTGAATTATAATATTAAAGTATTCAAATGACAATATACTATTTACTATGATAATTTATTTTCTGTATGCCTTAGAAAATTCAATAGAGAAAAAGTTCATATGTGATCTTACGAAAGGATCTTTGCGAACTATTAAATCATATATGGTGTGTTTCGTTAATAGATACAAACATCATACAAATAGTGGAGTTTGCATATAGGGAGAATTGATGGATTACTATGGTAAATTTAATGAGGTAGTTGAAATTGAGTACCTTATATTTCTAATAAAGCAGAGTGTGATATTTAAGTGTGACTAGTTTGATCTAACTCCTAATGTTGGCACAAAAGTCCATAACCTATACAATCTAGTTGAAATCAACCAGCGAAGAATATTTAGACAATTTAGACCTTTCGTGTTGACGATACAATCAATCCAGGTGTATTATGTCCCTTTTCCTAGCTTACGTCGAGGTTGATCATTTGCAAAGTTAAACCTAGACATGTTTTTGAACCATATGAAAAAGGAGGACAGGGATTTGAAAGTGAAGTGCTTCAAGAAAATGCTTATGAAATAAATGCATTTGTTATATATGACGAGAATGAACCTTTGAACGATCTAAATAATGAATATGTTGAAATTTCAACTAGAGAGGATGAGGAGGGTGAGAGATCTTAAGAAAGCCTAAGTTTGATTCTAATTCTTCAGAAAAAGATAATGATGATGATGATTTAGATTTACAATTAAATGATGATAGCCATTAATTTGTGTTTGTAGTAGAATATCATATTCAATAAATCAATTATTGAATCAACAATATATTGTTATTTATTGAATTGAAATTTTTACATTTTTTTAATATTCAATAAAATATGAATTTAAAGTTAAAATATTCCTCCAAAGAAAAAATATGATATGATGTTACCAAGGTTCAAACCACAATTTGGAGTCAGTTATTATCCAGGTAAAGAATTACATTCTATAGCTACAACCAAATCAAATGTTGTACCTCTAGCTACTACACTTGCAGCTGAGGCATCACTTTCCATACCTACTGCTACACCATCTATCACTTCTATACCGACAGAGATATCAGAGGTAAAAGATGCAGATGAAGGAGGCGGTTTCCAGCCTAAAGTTGAGAGAGTTGATGGAAGAACTTACATCACAATTGTAAAAAATCTATAAGTGAAAATACATGAAATACCATATGTTTATAATTAAATTATAGGTTTAAATTTAAAAATGATAGAAAATTAATTATTTTATATTAGGTTGATTCCATCTGGACCATGCTCAAGAAACATGACATCCAAATTCAAAAAGATTAATCTTTAGGGTTATATATGGAAGAATATCTCCCAGGCGACAAAGGATTTTTATTATCACGAGTTTGAGGTACAAAAATTATATGACTTATTATTAAGGAGGCTATTGATTTATAGTCGGATCATCTTTATTATAATTACTTGGTGTTATTTAGCAATGTACTTGTTATAAGAAATACATACTCCATATTAATGTATGGATTAATATTAAATGGCGTTCTGTATAAATATTTTCAGCATTAATGTATTAATATTATTTTATTTGGATAGGGCTAGAAAGATCTTTTTTCTCCTTTCAATTTTTATAGTTACGTCCTTTATTAGTTACAAATGTGAAACTATTTCTCATCCTTCTTTTAGGTGAGGGTGGATTATTTCTGTCCATATAATGGCATAGTAAACATTATACGAAACAATTGATACTTCAATTACTAACTTACACCATAAATCTAAAACAAATCAATCTGAAATGATATCTCTATCACCAAGTATGGACAAACACCCATAAGCGTATATGAATTAAGAATTCAAATAATGGATAAATCATTCACAAGTTGGAAAATGACTATACTCACAGAGAGAATTGATAGATACATAATAGTTATATTTTTAGTCCAATTTTTGGTACATTTTGCTTGTTTAATTGAGAGTTTGTTACTCTTTTTGGAACTTAATTTGCTCCTATTATATTTTTAGGTCTTTAATTGTCTTCATAGATCGAAAAGAACAAAATTTGGGTAAAATCAAGATGGAAAACTGAAGAATTAAAGTTATTTTTAAAGGGCAAGACTGTATTGGTGAAAGACACACCTAAGTGGGTTATCACTGTAACTGTATACAGGTTTGAAGGATGATGTTTTGCCTTTGTTGAAGTCAAATATATGTCTGTAGTGATGGACACCATTGTGTCCATAGCCGTGTATATTATTGGAATAGTGTTTATGTGATTGTTGAGTTTTAAAGTGATATTGAGAGACATAATCACTATACATGATCGTGTCCAGTCTAAACACTACAAGAAAAGAGGGAAATAGTGATGAAAAATTACCAACGGACGTCTAAATATTTCATCAAAAAGGTTATTTAGCGATGAAATTTAGCGACGAAAAAAGTCGTCAGAGAAATGGCTGTTGGTAAATTTAGCAATAGAAATTTTGTACCGTCAGTGAATATATCGACGGAAAATTTATGCCGTCGGTGAATATACCGATAGTTATTCTGTGTGTGTTTGGTTGGTAAATTTACCGTGGAAAATTTATCGACGGTTTTTCTGTAGGTAAATTTAATTAAGTTACCGACGAACTTCTTTTTTCATCGGTAAATAACTAAAAACTATTTTTTTAAAATCCACCTTCATGAACACGAATGACCTACTCCCACACCTTATTGATTTCAAGGCACAACATATATCATCACAATCAATTTGAAACAACCATTCTAAGAACTTCTACTTGG
Source organism: Erythroxylum cataractarum (assembly GCA_024703695.1). Taxonomy (NCBI): domain Eukaryota; kingdom Viridiplantae; phylum Streptophyta; class Magnoliopsida; order Malpighiales; family Erythroxylaceae; genus Erythroxylum; species Erythroxylum cataractarum. The sequence continues at coordinate 58,080,026 of JANJEY010000234.1, read as the reverse complement.
TTTTAGTTCTTTTATAGAATAACTTTCAAAGCATTATCCAAGTACAAAAAGAGATGTACATCCACAAAGTACATGCATCAGCATACAGTTAAATCACAATATGAACTCACTACTAAAGTTCTTTGCATGGTTCCTAATGGTTAATACATATTTGACTCCTCACACCTTCGATCCACATGAAACAACATGCGACTTGAATTTTTCAAGCTTGGTCAAAACCTCATCCTCTAGCCGATAGAGTAAATCACTCATTCACCATATCTATTTTTACCAACAAAACCTTTTTCTTTAAGAATCTATCTTCATTATTTCATTCATCTTATCAAAAACAAGAAACCTTCTAAAAAGCAATCAGATAGATTGAAAGCAAGTAGAGAGGAAAACTACCACCAGTTGTATCACAATCATCAGACACACTGCCAACCGTCCAAGGATCATATGTGTTCCAATGGAAAGCAACAACCTTGTCCCTATATATAAGAGTCAAAAAGTTTGGAATCATATGTAGCCAGATTAAAAGCTTCACAATCTGCCCTATTTCAAACAGTATCAAATATGAATATGATAAATAAACATAGGACTTTACTTTCCTTTTTTGTTGCTACTTTTTTTTTCTTTATTCTAGTGTATGCCTTCTTCATATGTCGTCAATTCCGAAAGTACATCTAGGATATGGCCTCACCTGCCCAACAACAACACAAAACAACGAGATCCAGTGCATCACATTCGTGGTACAACAGTGCACCAATTAAGAAGTATAATCACCATTCATCATAAGAGGATAGGTACTTAAGCATTGCGTTTGTAAACACCATTTTTGGCAATCAGCAAAGTTCTAAATTTTTTGGCAATCACTTACAACATTGTAAGTTCCTGGCCTAGCAGTTCTCTGAAGATCAATGAAGTCAAATAGAAGCTACAAAATAAACCAACGAAGATCAGACAAGTACAAAGCTAATTCTATTGCGAAAAAACGTTTTTTTCAACCAATTACCTAAAGCTTGTCAGACTTACAAAGCTTCGAACGCAATGGCTACCATCTAGGAAATGAACAAGCAAAGTTACTACGTTTTCATCCTTTAATGGTGATTCCACAGGCAAGGAAGCTGCTTTTACAGCCAGTAAGCTCTCAAAATCCTGTCATCAATAAGGGTTAAATAGATGGCTACATATTAACTATACCAATCTCCCAACATTTTCCGCCACTTGTATAATGCATTAACCAATATTATTTAGCACAGTGGACTTTGATTGATGACATGTATTAAAGCTCATATACTTTGCATAGCAACTAATTAACTACCTCTTCTTTAAGTGTATTATTTTTGGATTCTCCTTTTTTTAAGCAAGAAATTTCAACTTTATTAGAGACATTTGTTTGCTTTTCTCTTTCAAGCTGATAGCAATGCAAGATACTCATCATCCTGGAGGCAAAGTTTGAGAAAGCTTTTTATCAAAGAGAATACTATAACTGAATAGTGCAATTGAGGAGCAGGAGGTTAGAACCTGTTGCTGTTATAGTGATTGTTGTGCAACAAGTGAAGATGATGGTGAATAGGGTAAATCTTGTGAATTTCCCGTTGACTTTAATAGTCAAAATGGAGAAAATGAAAAGTTAAAAAGTTACGTTCCATAGAAAAGAATCTAACTGAAGTTTTCCTCAGTAATTTAAGATCTATTTAACATCTAAAATAAGTGATATTCAAGCTATGATTGAAATGGAATAAAGGGGAAGGCTTCAACATGAAATGACTAACTATCTCAGAAAAAGAAAAGAGGGACTAAAGTGAAGTAAATACTTGTAATAAAAAGTAAACTAATAGGCCTGGAGTTTCCATCAATTGGCAAATGCCAGTAGCAGGAGAGGGACATAGCAAGAAGAAGAAGAGCAAGGGGTAGGAGAGCTTTGGGTGAGTTTAATGTCAAAGAAAACGACATCATTTGGTTAAAAATTTTAAAAATTTACCGATCGAAAATTTCCATCACTAAATTCAAACTTTTTAAATTCTGCCAACATTTCCCGCCTTATTTACCAATTTACCGACATATAATTTCCGTTAATAAACTCAAACTTTTTTAATTCCGCCAACAATTTCCGCCTTATTTACTGATGAAAATTTTATACCATCACTAAAGTCCTACGAGAATTTACCAACCGATAATTTACGTCGGTAAACTCAACATCTTCTAATCCCGCCAATAATTCCCGCCTTATTTACCGACGGACATCTTATACTATCGCTAAAGTCCATCGTAAATTTTATCAAGATGATTTCCTTCCAAATTTAGCGACGAATATTAGTACCGCTGCTAAATGAGATTTTTTCCAACAATTTTTTCGATGAAAATTGTGTTTCCATCGGTAATTTGCAACGGTTTATTTTTCGTCGATAATTTTCTATTATTAATTGCTGCTTTTTTGTAGTGAAAAATCCTACAAACTAAACTTGCATATACTAGAATTGACAACATGAGCAAAATAAGTCAGAACAGAAGCTATAATTTCCAGCTAATGCATATATATGAACATAAAAATTCTTCAAAGCATATATATACTATGAGTCACTATCAGAATAAGGTTCATATAAAAAAAAAGCTAGCCGGAATAAACATCATACAGTAAAAGTCACTACCCAAAATAAGCTCCATGTGCACCATATACAAAAAAAAAGAAGAAGTTAGTATTCCTCTTTTCTTTTTCTCCTAGGATGATTCTTGTTTCAGTTGGTTGAATTATGTATGTTGTATTATTAATATAATTTAATTTGTTATTATTTTAATAACAATAATATAAATACTTTTGTACAATATCTTTGGAATAAAAGGTTGATTAGCAATAAGTAAAAAAATGACTCATAATTATCACTAAAGTGTACATTCGCATATGAATATTGCACATATGTTTCATGTATGAGGTGGTTCAAATTTAAAATAGAAATAGACAAAAAAATATTAACTTTTCTCTTTTATTTTTAAGATTATTGGAGTGTTAATTGAGGCAACGTTTTCCTAGTAATGCCACCATAAAATATGAATAGTTTTTTTTGACAAGAAATGGTAAGAACTATTATTGGCTTTCTAGCCGAATAGAGTCATAAATACACATAGGCGGTCGTTGGGACCAAACCACCTTGTCCGTCGAGATGGTAGCAGCTCAAGCAAGCCGATGAGCTATTCCATTCGCAGACTGTCTAACAAAGACTAATCTCACATCTCTAACTTCAGTGAGAAGGGATTTACAATCGAAAACTAGTAGTCCAAAAGCAGATTCATCCATATAGTTAAAGTCAAGAATAGCCCGAACACATGATTGAGCATCGGACTCCATAATAGTAGGCGACCACCCGACATCCTTAATCCAACTCAAGGCTTCACGAATGGCCATAACTTCGACAGTTTTGGCCTCAAAGTGACCCGGGACAGCTACCTGCATAGCACTAACAAAAGATCCAAGAGAATCACGAACAACAATACCCAAGCTAACAAAAAGATCATCAAAAAGAGATCCATCAACATTCAACTTGAGATGGCCGTGAGCCGGTTTAGACCATCTTGCCGAGGTGAAAGAAACAACAGAAGGAAAAGGGGATTCATTAGCTTAAAGCCAACTATGGAGGAAATTAAGCGCACGTCTAGCAACCTGCAGCGGAGTCATTCGTTTGATTGTCCAAAGCAACGCATTCTGGGCTTCCCATATCGCCCATAAAGTCACCACCAAAATCTGCAAGTCAGATCCATAGAGTACATCCAGCATACTCGCAAACCAATCACGAAACCGCACACATTGGCCGAAGGGAAACCCAATGGCGGTGGAGAGCCAACAAGCCCGTGCAAAATCACAGTGCACCAGCATATGAAGTTCATCTTCCTCGCAATATTGGCAAAAGGGACATAGACCAGCAACTTGGAGATTACGAAGTTGGAGCAAGGTCACACAAGGAATGGCAGCATTCAAGGCCCACCAAACAAAATTAAGGCATTTAGGTGGAACATGCAAGGACCAAAGTTTTTGCCACATACTTACTTGGACTTGGAGGTGCGGGGGTGGCTGAATAAAACGCAATCGGTGGTAAGCACTTTGAACTGTAAACAAACCTTTGTTATCAAATCTCCATAACCAATCATCCTCGCCGCCACTCTGGCTTAAAAGGATTGATGAGATGGCAGCCACATCCAGAGGGTCAAACACCTGGAGAATAACATCAGATTTCCAGCGGTGATTGGCTATGAGGTCTGAAACTAACAGCAGATTGGTATCAACAGGGCGGGCCGCCGTGATTTTCATAGACGCCTTAGATGGTAGCCAACAATCCTCCCAGATAGAGATTGAGGAGTCAGAACGAACCCGTAAACAGGCACCCTCCTTGATTAAGGACTTACTCTCCCAAAAGCTCCACCAGATGAAACTGGGGTTATTGCCTAAATTCGAGGCAAGGAAAGAAGTAGATGGAAAGTATTTTGCTTTCAAGACCCTCGCAAAAACCGAAGTGGGGTCCTTAAAAAGTTGCCATGCTTGTTTCCCAACCATGGAAAGATTAAAGTCAAGTAAGTGATTAAAGCCAAGGCCACCGAAGAATTTCGGTTTACACATCCGTTCCCAACTCATCCAATGAATA